>SIXB01000116.1:0-104631 GCA_007018985.1 Anopheles bwambae
TTGTTGTTGTTGTTGTTGTTGTTGTGCGAAATGAAAATGTATCTTGTTGCGCGACCACAGAAGAGGCGAACAAATTTCCCATAAAACGTGCCCAGCCTATCGCCTATTAGCATAAAGAGTGATAAAAACTCATCCGTAGGAATCCAATCTAAAGTGACTGATGAAATAAGCGAGCTTTTTGCAACACACACACATACACTCCATCAAAACTCGCGTAAACTGCATCAAAGGAGATTTCGTGGTGGAGGAAACTGCTCAAAACCCCATTAACATGCACAATCAGGTAAGGATTATTTGGCAGAAATTCTGTAAGAGCTTTTTGCTGGAAGTAGATATTTTTTAAACGCTCCAACCAATAGTTGTAATGCTTCCGCCATTCCACTGCAGTGCCTTATTTTGCTTTTCCCTAAAGCATAAATAAAATGTTCGTAGTGCAGAGCAGCTTTTTGTGTGTTTTTTTTGTTGGTATTGCTCGATGGTGAGATATTTTTGAATCAATTGGTTGCTTGCTTTGCGCTACGATTTTTCTTTTCGTATTTTGTGTTTGAAGTGGTAAAATGTAGTTTGTTTTTTCTTCCTTCTTTCCTTTTCTTTCATGGCAATGTTACCGAAGTGCTTCCGCTCGAATAGGATGCACATCAAAGCACGGAACGTGTGCTGGGGTAAGATGGAACATTGCTTCGTGAAAGGAAGTGTAGTGCAAATCGCAAAGACAAGTGTTCGTTTAACTCGCTAGAACTCCCTAGCGCTATGTTTTTTCACATCAAGTTTTAAAAATCAAGATGATGTGTTATGTGTTTCATTTCAAAACGATTTGGAAATGCTTGGTTATGCAAATAGATGAATTATTTCTACAGTCAACATTAATTGTTTGCTTTATTTTATACATAAAAGCTCTCATTTCTCACCAGTCCAGTTCATGACTGTTTGGGTAAACATCACAACAAAACGTAAAAAGATCCCTTAGTGAGTTCATTTTGAAAAGTTCATTTTCATTATAATGAAAATAAAAATTATTGAATTCATGAATGTGTTTTAAAAACAATAAACGAAAGATGAAAATCAAATTCAGCATAAGTTTGTGCGTCACATTGTATTGCGTATATTGTAACATGGTGTTAGTATCCTAATATCAACCTAACGGATACGTCCGTAAAATCCTCATTTCGCCGACAAGAACCATAGCGGCATAGATTTTGCAACACTTTTAATTAGTGTTCATTCTATAGCTTCCTCCCCAGCGTTTGCACTTCATTATATGTATCTATTTTTTTCGCTATTTATGTTTCCTTCCTGCCACCGCTTTGAACTGTACCGTCAGCTCGTTCCGCCATCCTGAATAGTTCTCTGTCATCAACCAGAGCAGCTCGTGGCCCGGTAAACCCACTGGCAAGAAGCACTGCATGCTAATTAATTAATGTTGTCACTTAAATCACTTTCAATAGCGCTCGGCCATACCATACCACGAGTGGGGTTTTTATTCTCTTCTTCATCGCATCAGGGCATGCTATTCCGAACGCATTCGGCGCTCGGTACATCATCATTAGGATGCGCATTCCGACGCAAATATTCGGGATGCGCCTTCTGAGCGGTCGGGGTATTGTTTTGCTTTGCTACGATTGGAATTTCGTTTGACTAACAAAAAAAGCAAAAACGAACAACCATTTCAAGGGCAGCTAAAGTGATGCGAACTATTTTTAATATGCAAACGGGATATTTAAATGTTTTGCATTGGTCAGAGTTTTTTCAAATGTTTTGTTGTTGTTGTAAATGTTGGTGCGCATTTGATTGCAACATGTGTTGATGTGTTATAAAACAAAACAAAAAATCATCCCCGTTCTCCTAATAAACCGTTTCAAAAGGGCACAAAAACGTTTGCGTTTTGGCGACACACGCACTCTGCGTGCGTGCGTGCGTACGGTTCGGGTCACGGGTTGACCCCGCGAAAAGGCGATTAATTTGTTATCCCTAACTAATGACCCCCAAGCACACGACGCACGGTGCATCATGCAATGGCCCTGCGTGCAGGTGCATCGTGTTCCGGTTTTAATTCGCGATGTTTTATTTCTCTGTCCCCATCCCACCCCCTGCGGCGACGACGACGATGACGACGGGAACAAGCAAAACACATAGAAACAAAACCAAAGCATGTGATTAAAATACACTTCACCAGCTGGTGACGTTCGCACGCACTCGGCGCAATTGCTGATCGGTGGTCGGTGGTGGCGTTTTTGTCACGGAATCTAAGTTAAATTATGGCGTTTGTTGAATGCACCGAACGTGATATTTAAAACGGACATTTGTTGTGTGTTTTGGTTGTTTTTGCTTTGCAGTTTTCAAGCTACTGGAGTAGCAAATCAATGGTGTGTAATACTACGTTTGTATCTGGTAATTAATATCTTGTTCAGTAGCTAAGTAATAACTGTCGACATTGGTTAGTTTGAATTGTCATAAATTTGACAAACTGCGAATTAGAAATTCTACGAGGCTAAATATCCGTGAATTTAATGTTACTGACAGCATAATTAAAGTTCTTGCTAGAGATAAAACATATCTTTAGAAGTCGCATATCTTAAAATCCCATAAATACATGAAGATATTGAAAATGAACTTAATTCAACCAATTTTTATGTTTGCCCGTTTGTGAATTTTGAGTTTGCTATTAGAAATGCCTTTTTTAGTTGTCTGAACTCTCAAAAATAAAGAAAAAAACGCTATTAATTTGTAAATTATGATGAATTGCTACTACAACTTGCGACTACAATGTTGATTGCTAATAAAATTCTAAAATTCATTAAACAACTCACCCGTTCTAGTATAATATAATTGCATTTCCTTTCCTGTCCAAAATGAGGCAATAGATGCAAATCGATTGGCGCTTCACAACGTTATTCATTCGTTGAGTGGTAAAATATTACATTAACTCGTTCACTCAAACCTTCTCCTGCTCGCCCTTGCCTGTCAAATCATCGTCATGCAAAATTGATTAGACTATAAATGTAGCGCGACTATCATCATCCTTTTACTCGCTGAATCATGGTGCGCTGTTCTGCACTTCTTGCAGGAAGCAAGAAACTCCATAGAGCACGTACACGAAATGAAGCGGTGGCCGGAGGTAGCTCAGTTCTTTACGCTCAGATCCAGAATGCAGAATGTTCGATCCGGGTAAGTAACTTCATTTATCATTACACCCGAATGTGCGTTTCTTTTGCCGGTCATTCTCGAGTAATAAGGTTCTCGACGAGGAAAAAAAAAGGAGCGATTCTTACGAAGGGTGATACTTGAAGTACGCTTCAATGTTTATTGGAGGGAAGTTTTTGCAAGTAAATCGAAGTGAGTCCGAAACAACTATGAACGAGTCGTTCGTTTGACGAGTGAACAGCGGGGAGTTAGTTTGAGAAAGATTGTAATAATCGCCCACCAGTCCGATGCAAGTGTTTGCTCAGCTTCATCGACGCTTTTTCGGTAATCGTTTCAGGTTTTTATATTACAGTCGCCGGGCGTGTACCATCCAGCGTGCCACGTGCGACCCCACTCGAATGTCAAACCTACGCTCAAGCAGTTCCGCTTATCGATTAAACCCTTTCTAACTGATGCACCTACGCACTACGCTCCCTTCACCAAGCGAGCTGAAAATCTATCCCCGGCTGCAGTGTGCAGCACTGCGCTGTCTAATATTCCCATCGGCTCTCATAAATCTCCACCGCTTGATGTGTGTTTGAAGCGGTGGCGGTGGAAGAAGCTAAACAAACATAGCGCACCCAGAACCAGGCCAGGGTGTTATCTGCGCATCGTTCGTTCCAAGGAAGACTAGGAACACACTAAGTCGCGTGTAACGAGAGGTCAAAATGGATGGAATGCTTCCCTATTTCGCCCCTACACCCACCACACTTTGAACGGGGTGGTAGGGAAAGTGTTAAAAGTGTCAGACCCGTAATTGACGACAGCGCGATCGCGAGAGTGCTCGAAAGTACGGGGAACGAAGATCGATCGACGGTTGTCGCCTCTTGTTTCGGTTGTGGATGGGATGGGACAGTGGCCGTGCCCGGTTTGGTGGTAAAATAATGTTTTGATTGATTGTTATTGTTTTCGATGGCGTGGGACACCCAATCGTGGGAGGGAGGGAATGCACATTTTCCGCATTATTGGGATCCTTTTAAGTGATTTTTTTTTTCTGTTGGAGGATTAGATTGAATAGTGGCATGAGCATGAGAATGCTGTCGCGCT
This sequence comes from Anopheles bwambae, assembly GCA_007018985.1. NCBI lineage: Eukaryota > Metazoa > Arthropoda > Insecta > Diptera > Culicidae > Anopheles > Anopheles bwambae. The sequence goes on from SIXB01000116.1 coordinate 4,228, forward strand.
CGAAAGATTCTTGAATGATTAAACTCGTTTATTTTCAAATAATCTACCCATTAACGGGGAGGGTTTAGAGATTACGATTTTTAAATGAGATTAGGACCACATGTTAATGGCCTACTGTGTAATTAGAGCTTGGTGGTGTGGAAGTCAAAGAATGCTTAGCGGATGTTCAAAAAAATGATCTCAGATCTAGAACTGGCTCATGTTTAATGCTTGCAAAGAGGACGTTATTGGAGAAGAAGATCGTATGATGCTCTTAGCGCATCATTTGGAATTACTAGGCCCACATTTTTTTTAGCGCACTTGTAACACTAAATCTACGGGATTGCGATCTGCCTGTCCTGAGTTATTCGAAATCTTCGCCATGGCGGACGAGGACATGCGTGTAAATATGTTTTAAGATCTACCTTCGATTTTTATCAATTCCTACTCAGTTTTCGCGACAAAACTGTTTGAATAGAGCTTTTGCATCAGGTTGATCAAGAAAAATTCGATGGGATGCAGGAAGGGAATGTTGGAAAGGTTCACATATCGAAATTAAGCCGAAATTCGCCTAAAATGGTTAGATCGAGTTTTTGCGTCTATGCTTGCCGATGCGAAGCCAGTGGACGCAATTTATGCTTCCTGATACGTTTGTTAATTTTAAGCAAACGCAGTAGTGTAGCCACATGTCCCTCGGTCTTCATTTTCAACTTCCTTTAGAACCTCAAGTCGCTAAGGATCGTCGGCTATTCGGCCAAACGTGCTTTCGTAGAGTTCGTTTTGACGCTACGGGGTGCCATTCTTGGATCGAGCACGCTTCTGAACAAAGTTGCTTCACATTTCTGGCCATCACGGTTAGAGTTCTCCTAATAGAGGTGTCCAATTTTGTCTGCTGACTCATGGCATACTATAATTGAAAGTGCAATTAACATTCCACTAGTGTGCGTGAAGATAAATCCTGAAAAAAATATATTTTTTGTCCATTTTTTTATGCAAACGTTAGAGTCACAATATGGTATTATTAATCGAGTTTATTATAGCATTTCTCTGAACAACAATCGTTTCCCTCTCCGTTCTATGCTGTCAGCAACAAACGGCAACCACACAACCAACAACTCCTCTCAACAGTTCTAGCCAGCGTGGAAAATTGAATTATTTTAATAAAATTTCAACCACTTAATTAACACTTCTGCTATTTGATTGACGCTAAAACCACAGCTTATTTACCGACCATGGGCACGCGTAACGCGATGCGCGGTTTTGGATGGTAGGTGTAGGTGCGTTTGTGTGTGTGTTTCATGTTGTTGCACAGTGTGTGTGTGTATCGATATGTTTGCTTCAAACAAGCGTTTGGAATTTATTGAAAAACTGCAACATAGCTTTTGGGGTGCCTTGTATTTTCCAATGTACATACGTCACGTCAACTTCACCTAGGAGCAAACCGGTCGAAACCACCACCCTCCCACCATTCACCCGACGGGCATCCTTGATCAAAAAGCGTACGAACAACTCAAACGATAAGATAATGAACTTTTGCCAGAGTTTTGTTTTCCCTGCGACTGGAGTGGAAGTGCATCCTTGCTTCTCACGTTCAAGAGCGAACCAGTTCGATTGATTGGCAGGACGATTGCGTGTTGTACAGCTGTTTGCCTCCGGTTTTCCCTTGAGATGGAGACTGCACCACCGACATGTTGTTCTGGTGTGTTCGCCAATGGAAAAATAGGGAAAGCGTACAACGAAAATGGGAAGTGTGTGTGTGTATCGGTTTTCGTGCCGTAATTGGTTTGCGTTACACTCCAGCCCTGGACATACGGCAGACCGCCGACATTGAAGGATCAAGGGACCACTCGAGACTCGAGCATCCCTGCCGGCTGTTACGATCCGCCCAGAAGCCCGCATAGAAGGCAGCACAGATACAGCGGCTTGACAGAGCGGAGCACGAGATACTAATTACTTTATCAACACACCTCCAGGCGCAGGTAGTACCGGTAGTAGAGAGCTACAATGTAAGACTGAAGTAACTTTTGACCAGCCCGTGGACCCGGCTGGACGTGCTCGAGATATTCAGAGCCTCTCGCCAGGGCCAGGTGCTTACCAAGCGATAAGAAATGAGGTGATGAAGTGGAAAAAGTTTTACTTCATCGCTTTCCCAGCCTTACAGCAATACCGTAGCATTCTCTCATCGGTGCATTCTTAGAGTTTAGTTGCAATAAAGGGTGCTGCACGTACTTGCTTCTAAAATGTGGCAACGTGTTGCAAAGAATTCTGAGCAGCCCGAAGAAATAATGACCCCAAGGAGTGAAATAGTTACAACATGTTCTTGTTCTCAGCAACAATGCTGATGAAGGATTCTTGGATTCTGATGAGATGAGTTACAGGCCCTTCCCATGTTTTGTGTGTGTGTGTGTGTTTGTAAAAGATCCGGATAAAGCTAGAACCTGAAATTGATCCTTCTCTCTAATCCGCACAGGAATAGTCCTCCCGTGCCCCGGGGGTCCAAAGTGTTTCATTTGGGTTAATGCTGTGGCTTAGAGATATTTGTGCATCATTCCGCACACCTGAATGGGTGGTCAGCTGAAATGGAATCGTTCGTCCAATGCACAACTTCCAGTGTTCTAGAGTTTCTGACGTTTTCCTAGGAAGACTTTATCGGAATGAAGAGAGCTACAGGAGGAGATAGGACAGAAACAAAAACGTGTGAAACTATTCCATCATACCCGAGCGGTAATGTGATACTGTTTTGGACTGGTTCTGACAGCTTCAAACTGTTTTTCCGGGGTTTCCCTCTCCATTTCGAACCGCGACCGTCGTGTCCTTGTGTGACAGCCGGGCCCAACGCCGTATGCTCACTGGCTACCCATGTCAAAGGCAGGTGCAGAACATGGAACAACTCTCCCCGCCCCCTCCGGAACAAGAATCCAGGGAACTGGTGTGCTGTTTTGTATCCTCCTGCTCCACGCTGGTCGCCGATAAGCGTTTTCGATCGGTTCCGTCGAATATCGATGGTTCCGGTGGTTTCCAAGACGGTGGTCAATTTTCTTCGAAATAAAAGTAGTTAAATAGCATTAGCGAAGAACCACAAGTGAGGTGGTGCTGTGTGTGTGTGTGGCTTGCTGCCAGACTGAGAACACGCCAACACGTCAAGACGGTCACCGATGGCATGCGAGGTTTGACATGTGAGCGAGACAAACAAGTGGACCTAATCCCCCCGCCGGGTGTCCAGTTACCACCGCAACCGAATGCCGGGGTGGGGTGATAGGAAAGGACAGAAAACGCTTTTCGTCATTTGATTAGGTCAAAGCGTTCATGAAAATGGTTGCGTGTGCCAGAGTTTAAGCAACAACTTCGTGGCGGAGGGTGTTGACCACGCGCTTCCTACCCAGAGTGCCGGAGTCACGGTTGGACGCCCCGGAAGAAACCCATTTTCCAACACTCCCGCCGCACCGGTGCGTAATCGAACACCGGCACCGTGATCGAATGTGGGCCAGATTAGGGCAGTGTGTCGATCCTTCATCCAAAGCTGCAACTTCCGATGGCTTCCTGGCGTTGTAGCGAGGTTGTTGGAAAATCTGTTGACACAAATTGAGAAAATTCGAATTATCGAATTATGGCGTTTGGGGTTTCTGGGGTTTGGGGATAGGGCAAGGCTCTTTCCATACCCAGCAATAGGTTGGTCGTGTTGGTGTGTTGCTAGGAACGGGCCTCCCATTGCCCACCAGGACACTCCGAGTTTGAGTGACGTAAGTAGCCAAATCTTGTTAGGCTGTAAATGTGCGCTGAGCCGACTATAGCTTTGGGTTTTGGGTGAGATTATAGCCGATGAGAAATTGTTGCTTGTGGGCATTCGGACACATCTCGGACCGGGCATGGACACTTGCAGTAAAATTTCGGCAGGTTTGACTTTTCTGCGAAGGGAAAACCTTTCGAAACGGGATTACGGTCAGACACACCCGATCGGGCACTTCGGCGTAGTTGTGCCAACTTTAGGTTCACCCTTACGAATCTCAACTTCCCGAAACAGTCACTGTGACCGATGTGCTGGAGGAGATTTCTGGTGCAAAATGTCCTGGGAATTGGCTACACCACTGCTAGATGCACCGTTCGATGGGCGCTGGGTGACTCGGACCACCACTTTTGCCAACTCATTTCGGGTGCATTTTTCATCCTTCTGATTGCATAAATCCGTTGCCCGCGGGAAACAGCACGGTCCTTTTTCCGTTCCTGTGGGACGTTCTGCGATGTGCTCACATCACTCGATTTGAATAGCCAATGACGCGGCGAGTTTCTGGAGGGTGTGTCGAGTAGGAGCCAACTGAAGGAAAAAAGAAAAAAAAACTCTCATTCACACAAACAAACACACATACACTCTAAAGACGACCAACTCAAATCAATGAGCGTTGCAATCACAGCGGCAGCTAACTAGCAACCGACCTAACGATGGTAAGAATGATGGATTTTTGATAAGATAATATCAGCATGTCTCGTTTTGACAGTGTATTATAGCTTGTTTCTACACACAGACGCACAATTCTTTCAAAAGAGAAGAGAAGGATGGGGACATGATGTGCCAATCCGGGCCGATTGATTCCGGTCGGCGTGATTACTTGGAGTGCTACAGTGCGAACAAAAGTAAGGATGAGAATGCAATTTTACAGGCACGATTGGCACGATTGCTACTCTTGCATGTTTGATAATGGTGCCTATTTGAAGCCAATCATATTACGTACGTGGGATGATTTCCTTTGCTGAAATTAATGAGAATAAGTTATTGCCAGGATTATATATTTTTTAAAGGGTATTTATCCCTTTCGAAGCTATTTCGGTCGAAATGCATTTTTAATTTTAATAAGTTTAAGTAAGCAATTTATTTCTGATATAGTTTATATTCTGTGACCTTGGAATAAAAAGTTACATCGCATGCAATAAGAAAGTAGCCACAATAAATAATTCTAATCATACATAATGGAAACAAAATGAACTTTACAATTAGATTCTGCTTTCAGTTAACTATCTCACTAACAGTTAACAGTTAACAAAACTCACTAAATGTTCGTTGAAATCTGTAAATTTTTACTTCAAGATGCAGAATAATATTTGTTGATATGTAGAACACGAACATTTGGAACTGTTTAAACTTAACATACATAGATAGAAGCAGTCTGATATATTTCACAATTCATAAAATACCAACAAAATGCAACAAACACAACGTTTTACCATGATATACATACTTAAATGCTTTAAGTATATTTTAATAACTATCTTTTTAAAGACTCAAAAACGGCAACTTTTAGTAGATACTGTTTTACTTTGCAGTGAATTTTCGCATGACATAATGTTGAATAAATGAAAAAACCCGTATATACAGGGACGACTAAAGAAAGTGTACTAAACACTAAAAATACTGTGGGATGTGAAGGAATTAAAAAAATGGGATGCAAAGTTGTCTTCTCTAGTACTTCAAGGCATGGCATGGCTTAAACATCATAAAAATATAAATAAATTGTCTGGTTATATTGTCTGTGAGAAGGATGTAGAGAATAATTTTATTAAATCAATGCTCTACGTATAAAAAAGATAATTAATACTGTATTTTATAATATGTTATTACCAGAAAGGCCATAACATTAGAAAAAATCTAAATTTAAAGACGTTAAACTCATATGAATAACTACCACCATACATCATTTCAACATCAGCCATGCTGAATATGCACAAAAAAGGTACAAAACAAAGCTTAGAAAAAGTTTCAGTAAAAATAACTACAATCCGGTATGTTCTGGTGTAGATTATTCTTTCAGATTGAATATGCTTAAATGTTGCACACCTGGATAAATTTCGCACAGAACTTACCACCCAAACACACCACAGAAACAACCCCCACAAGCAGGTGTATGTGTGTCTGGTTTTTCTGGTAAAATTACAAAGTGAAGAACAAGGAAAGTGGGAGCACCATTGGTAAATGAGGCATACCAGAAGCTTGCCCATACGAACGTGGTTTCCACAGCTCGTTGGCCACCCGCAAGCGCCTGAACGAGTGAACGCAGGAATGTGTGATGACGTTATTTCCACAAGCACTCGAACAGGCGAGTGAAAAATCATACCAACGCCATTTTGCAGTAACGTTGCTTTTGTTGATCGATTTGAAGGTGAGGAGTAAATAGTGCAAACGTTACCATCGCCAACAGAAGATGCATCCCGGCCGGCGCTCGGTCTCAAGTTTGTAGAATATGAATAAAAGTACACCAAACATACTTTCTCACTACTCTAACAAACAAAGTTTTCCCAGCCTCGGTAACGTATACAGTAATTTCCATTTTGTCCTGCCATTCTCCTGCCGAGAAGCTTGTCCTTTAGTTGATATTCCTCCACGAGATGCAAATATGTGAAAGGAGCACCCTCAAACACATGATGTGGAATGATTGTACAGTGAATGGATACTGACCGCCCACTGACCACAACCTGCAACCTATCCCGGCGGGTATATCCCGGCGTGTGGCATGAAGTGGAAAGAGCATTAAAAGAAAAATGCCCACAATCAAAATCTCCTCCTTGACCAGTTGATGCGAAGGCTAGGCTCTCCGTGCGCCTCATGATGAGAGGAAGAAGCTTCGTCCTTGCGGTGGCTGCCACTCCGGTAGGTACTTTGCCTGATGAAAGAGAATGTGGCACACATTCTCGAGTATCCAGGGGTATTGTTTTTGTTTTAAACGATCCAACCGTACGAGCCGGTCTTCCTGCAGCACTCTCCAAGCGCAAGAGCAAGAAAGAAGCTAAAACGGTTCCCCAGTGTTCGAGAGTTTTTCTGTTTGCGTTTCCATCCCAACGACTAAAATAGAAAACTTAAAATGTCACTTACATTGTTGGGTTGGGTAGTTGGATGCTTTTAGGGAACAATTTTTTGCAACCATTCCCCGTGTTTCCCCGCAGATTCTCTTTCCCACAACGAGTGTTCTTGGAGTTCTTGCAGGGAGCAAAATCGTTTGAACTGACTACAGTCCAGGCGTTTTGTTGTGTGTTCTGAAAAGAAGCGCAGTGCTGTACAAAGAGGTAAAGTGTGCTTTACAACTGCTTTTGCTGCTAAAATGCAATTCCATGGAATGGGAGAAAGAGGATAAAATTTCTGTTACCATGCAGCGTCAGGACCCATATCTTGCTGAAATAATAACGTCACTGTCAGGCACGGTACACAGACAAAGAGAGAGAGGCAAGTATGCATTCGTTAAAAGCCACCTTCCGTAACAGATTCATTTCGCCACACAAAGCTCAAAGGATAAAGTTTTACCGTTTTGGGTGAAAATGAAGCAACATCATCTCCCTGGTTGAAGCTGTTGTACGCCCAACCAAAAAGGTAAACAAACGCTTTTAACGCGAAGTTTTGGAGCTCCTCGAAATCTGCCACCGAACAGATCTTCGAGATACACCTTGCCGACATCATTAATAATCGGCTGCTTCTGTTTGGAGTGAAGCCGGTGCCGAAGCTGCTAGCAAAAACCACCAAAATATGTTAACAAATTAAAACTTCACAGCTTCTTAATGATACGGGCAGCCCTGGGGAGGTGTCACAGTAGTTTTATCAGGTCGTTGTACTCCTTTGCTGTCCTCCGAATGGTTTACCTTTACGAAACCAATCTTCGAAACAAAAACTCGCAGAAAACAGATGTACTTCTAGATAAGAGCATGGGGTAGTGCATGATTAATGGCACGCATGCAGCTGAGCAAGGTAGGAGTGGGACGGTCCCGGACCGGATTGCGTAGGATTGTGACGAAACACGTCACAAACCAGCCAACATCGGTGTTATCGAGATTGCTCCAAAAGAAACAACGACGGAAATGATTAATAAATCCGAAATTCGAAGTTGGAAACACAATTTGAAATCGATCTCACGTCCACGGAAATGGCTTGGCTTGTGATACGCACGCTTTAGTCGGGGAAGGAAAGTCGATGGTATTAAGGGTGGATTGAAATGGTTGATTACCTTCAACCGACGCTATTACCTGACGGGGAAAGCGAAGCGATTGAAATTCCCGTTGTTTAAAATAGAACCTGCGAGACCTCTTTTGGGCCACGGAGCAATGTCTTATCAATGTTGGTATTGTTTGCAAACGGAAGACACCTATGTAGATGTTCTGACTAGGCGAACGAAAGCTTCGACAGCTTCGAACCGAGTGGCACGAGGCGTGAGTTAATTAAATTAATAATCCCTTTTTCCTTTCGACCGCCAAAGCCTCCCGAGCGGAACCTGTTTCCATATGGCCAATTGTGGTACCGGAGCGCCCCAAAGGATGAATACTAAATGATATTCCCTTTTCCGCAAGCAGTGCACGCGCAAAGAGAGCTCCAAACTCGAATGATGCCGCTCGGATTGCTTTATAAATATGTTTTTAATACACCTTAATGCTATTCAAATTACAAAATGCTTACGTTTTGCGTTTGAGGTACGAGATCCTCGTCGATGGTTGTGAGTGTGTGTCTATGTGTGTGCCCAAACACCCATACACGACGGAACGGTCAGATTGACTGCCGGATGGGTTCCTTTGCTCCATTTCAATTAGAATTGTGAGCAATCATTTACTGTATAAATCCCCTCCCGGTGCTCACTCACCGCAAACCGGTTGCGATTTGATGCGAAATGTCAAATGCACAACTCGGTCCTTCGAGCCGGATTCGTAGCTCACGTGCTAGTTGCAGCAGCGGTAAAGAGTTTTCTTGTAATACTTTTACGAGCTAGTTTGTGCATGCGTTTGCGGTCGGGAAGTTTTGTGGCGCTGTGCACAGTAGCTCCCGCGCAGAGCTGATCCCAAAATAATAGTCAACGCTTACGCGGGGAGTACCTCGCCTGGCAGCTCCGAATGATTATTTACTCATCAATCACTCACACAATTTTGCTTCGCTGCCAACGACTGTGCTGCGGGGAAGAAGTTGCCGGATGGCGCCGGAAGTGCAACCAAACTTTCTACGGGTCTAGAGCTGTATGTGTATGTGTTTCAGTCCAGATTCCAGTTTCTGTGTGCAGCTTGTGTCGACCACAAACCCATCATGACGCTCGCTCGTGTTGGCTCGCTAGTGAAACGCATTAACTCTGGCGCTGGGCGTTGAATAATGAACTCGAGGTACATTGTTTGGAATGTTTCCGGGGCCAGCTCTCGGTCCGGGTGGGGTTTTGGTGGTTCGTTATCGAACGCCACACAAACGCCAACTCAACCCCGCGTCCACCGAGTGGACCGTTTGCATCCCCTATTTTGGTCCAATTGATTTAATATGCGTTTGCAGCGAAACTTCGTTTTTGGGGGTCGTGTTTGTTGTTTGCACTTGAAACTCAGGCTTGAAAGGATGGTTGATTTTTCTAGCAGGGAATGGCGCAATTGGTGCACAAGGCACTACATCGACGCATCGATTGTATGGATTTCATTGTTTTGTGCTAGCGGTTGTGCTTCGTTTCTCCCCGATATCCATGCTCCACTCCACGTGAGATGCTACTGACACGTGAACAAGTTCTCTGTACCATTAGCAACCTGACAGGAACAGTGCTCCCGTGAGCAACCAACCAAAGGGGTCAGGTAGCATCGTGTTTGGGTTGTTGATTTGCAGGGATAATTGATGCATTAGAGGGCTTTTTGGTGGGTGTGCGTTTTGGTGGGGCAACTTCGTAAACATGGCCGTTAAAATAATCGATCCGGCGCATCAGACAAAGTGAAGCGCCACGCAAAACAGGGCACACAAGTTGCCACACAAGAGAAACGCTAATTACAAGCCTTGGTGCAGGGATAAGGGATAAAAACAAATGCACTTTATGCACGAGCTGCACTCAGCTGGCTTAACATTCCTCACCGAAAATAAGCCATTTGTAATCACCTCCCGATTGCAGGACACTCTTACGGGCTTCGTGTTTAGATTCTTAACGTTTTCGCAACGATGCCATCCCTCCCATTCCTTCTTGTTCGTGTCCCTCGCATCCTGTCCGGTCATAAATAACCTTCTTACAGCCAACAGGTTGATCGTCTTAAAAGGTCTGCTGGTCGAAGACGCGCGTGTGAGTGTTGCATCGCAAAAACGATGCCATCGATGGGTTGAAAGCCATAAAAAGCTTTTGATCCTCTTCGCACGTCTACCCGAATGGCTTCAAGTTGGCAACAAGTTACACACACACACACACACAACCCCCCAAAAACGCATCCCGCGTGCAAAAAGCATTAAATGGTATTACGATTATAAACTGAACTTGTGGAGGGATTTTTGCCTTCACTTACGGTGGACCCTACGACCGCGGACTTAATCTTCTTACCGTCATTTATGCGCCCGGAGTTCAGCAAACTCATGAACAGGAGGGTCATCTTGCATTGAAAGCTTTTCCCGTCTCGCCTTTTTATTGTCGAATCGGTTTGATAATTGAAGGCTTCGAAATGCTGTTTTGTTCAGCTTTGAAATCCGTGATGCACAAAACCGGATTCGTTGAGAAGTTCGAGCCATTGGGGACACTAGGAATTGAATGCTAGATCCATTCGATGGACGGTAGGGTTTGGATAGGCTTTATGATAAATTACATTAACACTTTTCTGCTCCGAGGCTCTAGCAGGGGAGTTGTTATCAGACGTACATCATAATTAATTGATCGTAGCCATTCGGTTGGGAATGCCTTAGAGAGCGGGAAGGCGACATCCAGAGTGGTTCTTTATCTCTGGACATGGAGTCAATGCAGCAAAGCTCTCAAGGCAAGTGTTCGATTGAGCAATCAAGTGACTACGTTTGCGTTGGAGAAACGGATAAAAGTAATGTTCTTGAAAGTTGTTGGACAAGATCATAATGCACTCAGGGAAGGTATGCGTTGGAGCCCGTGGACAATGTACTAGGGATTGCCGATGCATCCTAAAACTCATCACATCTCCGTATCGAGCTTCTTCACCCTTAACCCTTTCCGGTCATATGCATTTCATCAATTTCAGCACTCCAAGCACCCCCAGATGCTATTCTGCACCGTGGCCACCGTGTCCAATTTTGCAACCACACCATTACCATCAAACCCACAGCCAAAGGGAGACCCGGAGGGCATTGATCATAAATTTAATTCCTAGCTCCGTCCCACCCAGACCATCCAAAGACTTCCTCGGTCCGATTAATGTGACTCCGAGGTGTATAACGTGTGACATTCGCTAGAGCTAGAAGCTGGCAGCAGCAACAGCTGTAGCAGATTGAAGTCATAAAGCCAGCACATGCAATTGCAGAAGGCATCGCCACACTGCATGCCCTCGGGGGAGGATGTAAAGGGTGTTATTTTATTCCACCTTCTTGAAAATTAATGCATTGCACTGGATGGTTGGAGCGTTTCTTCATGGGCTGTCGTATTTGTGGATTATGCATCCTCCAAGCTGTTCGGCCATGTCTGCCGGCTACCAACCATATGGCTGTACCGCGGCTGTTCGTTTATTGGGTAGAATTTATTGATGATTGCGCCCGGCAACGACTCCCGCTCGGTTGTGCAACGAGTGTCTTTGGCTAAGGAAGGTTCCCGCTAGATGGATTATGCATTTCAAGAACCGATCTGTCATAGCCTTTATGGGGCTTTTGGAACGGGGACTACGGGGTGTCTAAATGGAAGAATTTTAACACCTACTGCCGGCTCACTGGCCATCCGCAGGGCTGTACTTGAAGCTAGTACCCGTGCTGCTTCACCCATGAGAGTCGCTTTGTTCTATCTTGGGGATAGATATTTTTCCCATTTCTTTTATCCCCTTTGTGGGGAGGGAAAGAACGGGTTAGCGCGAAGCTTTTCGTGCGCTATGTAAATAATGGACGGCCTATCGGCTGATGCATTCAATTGCCACCCGGGCGCGCGAGCGTGTGAAGAAAGGAAGAAAGTCGATAAATTTCCACCCTCTGTCCACGGGGCACGACTCGGCGCGTCTTTGTGGATACACAAAAACACAGGGCACACACACAACACACACGCAAACAGTATTCAATAGGTTACGACCTACAAACAAAAATAAAGGAGCCCCCGCGAGTGCAAATCTCTAAAACGGCCCAAGAATGTTGCCTGCAACTGGGCAGCTGTGGACGGTGGAGAACCACGAGAAAGTACGACCGGTGTGAGCTGCATGACTGTGCCAGATTTCTTGGCTGGAGCTGCACCGAGCTGCAAGAGAAACGAGGTGGTGCGAGGGATCACTGTACGTGTATTGTTCCATCACGGAGTTTTCCTTTGGGTTTGATCGTTCCGATAAGTAACTACCGTGAGCTTTCCGGGAGAAAATTTATGCTCCAACCAGCGGGCAAATCGGCGCAGCAGGCGCGGTACGGGCTATAGCTTTATTTACCCTTGCGCCAAACTCGACATTACGGTAGCCGCGCAGGGAAGCAGATGTTTTCGGCCCTGCTGCTCAGCTCGATCTCAGCCCCAAGATCTCAAACCCCGGACGGATTCTCGAAGGTAACAAATGTCAGCCATTTGAGATGACATTGCACTGAATAAATGGCGCCCGCAGTTTTTTTTCTTCCTGGCGTTGTAGAACATTGCTGGGCTTCACCTCCGAATCTTCACGCAGACGATACAGAACGAGTCCATACAGTCAATGCCTAAACCTCGTTGGAAGAAAGTCTTTCACCATTCGCGTACAAGTACCGCTGCGGCGGATCGTGACTATCGCGGTTGCGCCACCAGCGTCCCGTCCGTGGCATGGGGCGATATGGGCGATCACAGCTACGTCCCGGACGCGTCCCGAGGTCATTATTTGCTTATTTATGACTTTCCTTTCTTTCACCTACTCTCTATGGAGAGCTGGCGAGTGTAGGGAGGGAATTGGGCTTTAGCTTTGCCAAACATTGCAACTCCAAATCGAGCGTATGGGTTAGGATCGTGTCGTGGCACGAGGCTGAACTTTGGCACCGGGGCGATCGGCGCACTGTTTTCGCTTTTTCCCGCAAATGTCCAACGATCGTGATAACCATTTGATGCCGGCTAACGGCATGGAGAGGGCTGGTGTGGGTAGTTGGTCCTCCCTTCAGCGCCCGCGAGGAGGTTAAAGTCAGTGGAGTAGATCTCCGGAACAGTTCGTTCGTTGGTAGATATCTTCCCGTCTAGGATCTTGCGGTGTCCGTGTGGCGAGAATGGTTGGTCGATTGTTACCTATTCACCGATCGGTCATCGATGCAGCTTGGTATTTTATCTCTTGAACCAAACTCCTGGTTCCCACTTTACCTCCCTCTCTCTCCCATTTAACAATACCATAGATGGGGTGACGCTCCTTAAGCGGGCTTAACTTAGGAGGAAAACCTTGAAGTTTGGACGCGAACCACTTTCTAGGTCAGATCGTGAACGATTCGTGACGTCCATTTTAGGGAGACCATACACGCGCGCTCCATGTACACATGTACACTCGGCGGTCCACCGCGGTGTCCGCTTGGGGGGATGTAGCGCACCTTTTGCCAACACTCCCCGTTTCCTTATGGTTAATTACCACAAGTTTAGACATTGAGCCTATCGCGATTTCTGCAGACCATTAGAGGCCGGACAGTGGTAGGACGGTTTCTCAAACTCAAACACTATCCCGATCGAGTCGATCAAACGCATCGTCGATCGCATTTCCCCCTCCCTTTGTCTCCTACCCCTCAAAATAATGCCTTCTCATCGTTTAATAACGTTCGCCTTTTATGTTGATTCCGCTCATAATTTTCTATCCGTACCCCCTGTTTTCCTTACACCCGTTTCCATGAACCGTTTGTTCGCTCGCTTATGTTCGCGTTCACTCATGCATTCTTTTTCGGCATGTTTAATCTCCACCATTCCACCTCCAGCCCGGTGTCGATCGACCGCGCCGCGCGATCGGCGTTCCCTTGCCGGCGCACAAATGACCAGCGGGGAATCTCACACACTTCAGCGGGGCCTCCACGCAGCCAGCCAACAACACAAAACAACATGTTCATATGTACACAAACATTGATTAATCGATTCCTGATCGGTCTGGAGCTGGTGGTGTTGGTGTTGGTACGACTTTTCACTGTGAACTTCAAACTTGTTACAATTCATTCCCGAAGCCATCCGTCTCTGCGTGCGTTTGCGCAGGGGATCGCTGATTTCGGGATACGGCGATCGATCGGCCGACGTTTGCTTTTATTATTATTGATCGTATGCGCGATAGGGAGGGACGGTGTCCGGCAGGGCGCGTGATATTTTTTATTCCTGCGCACCATGATCCTTTCTTCGGTTATTAAAATGGTGCGGCGGTGTTTTGTGCCTTTCGCCGTTGCGTGATTGATGTAGTCTCCCGTGAGCTGTGGTCAAAAAGAAGAGAGATAGAGAGAGAGAGAGAGACAGCCCGGTTGGTGACGACAGGAAGGGACCATACGATGCGAACGGTTCAATCATTCACAACAAATCAAATTATGAGCGGAAAAGAATGTACAAAATCGAGCATTTCTATTCCTTTCTGTGGGTTCGCTGAACGGGGTTGTGCACTCGCAAACGGCAAATCGATCGGCATACGGCAATAAAAAAACGCAGCTCGATTAATAATATCCTAATGGATCAAACAAATAGGATCTTTGAAAGGTACTGTGTAGCATACGTGAAGTAGTTGTGCGTCTGGAATGTTGCTTTAGTTGCCTTGGGGTTACATTGGATGCTCCAAAAAAAGTCAATGCGGGCATTCGGACATTGCCGGGAACAAAGACACCACCTTGACTGTTGATGATAAACGACTGGACGAACATAAATTATACGAACCAATGACAGCAACCACCATGAAGTTGAATCTTCCGTGCGGCATAATTAGTTCATGTTCGTACGGGTTCATGAGTCATCTCGGAGTGCACACGCGCGTGTATGCACAATTCTGAACATACAAAAAATCACATCCGTGGGGAAATTTGTAGAGAGAAGTAAAAAAATGCCCAACCTTTTGAAGTGACTTTCCATTTCGCAGTTTGTGCAGGCTGTGAAGCGCAGAAAATGGACCAATAGCATTCCAACACGTTCTCCCCCCATGCAAAACCGGTTGCGATAAGTTAATTGAAAACTCATCCTGCCGGACACCTTCTGCGATGGGGCTACGCAGTGGTTTGTGCGCTGACCTACACGCCACGGTGTCTATTCGTTCAGCATGAAAATCACCATAAATCAATGTACGCTTTGTGACTTGCAGCCGGGTAGCCAGTTGCTAGTAGATAGATACCGATTGAACTTCAACCGGCATGGAGGAATCAGTTCCGTCCTACCGATCTGCACTACAGATAGGAGGATTGAAGCTTTAGAGGGAATAGAAACGGTTTGGAAAAAGTTCTCGCTGGCGTCCTGACGACGACGACGACTCCGAGGACAGTTGTGAAGCGCGTGCCCAGCGCACCGTCATGCATAAATTTCACACTGACACCCTGCGGATTTGCGATGTCGCAAGGCAAGCGCCAGCGTGAAAGAAAGCAGCGCCGAAAACGAGATTATTTATTCGCACACGTAAAATCAATAGAGTTTTATTTCCTGCACGCGGTGGAATGCTTCTAATTGGCGGACACGGTCGTACACAGCTGCCACAAAACCGGGGTGTCGGTCGCACGTGTACCCAACACCGTGCGGAAGTTGTGTAGAATCAATTTCGATATGATCCGCACCTATCGCGTGTGGCGCTTACGTGGGCAAATAGTTTGTGCCGGTGGGGCTACCGTGTCACCGTTGCACGTTTTGTGGCGCCGGCAAGTTGGCGCATGGTGGAAGTATCACGTGCTTTTGTGGCATTTTGTGTGTCTTTTTTGGGTGTTTTTGGGGAATCACTAGATCTGAGTTTTGCGTATTTTTATTAGAATGGGAAAATGAAAAAAGCCGCATCCGAGGGGCGCATTGCACAACATCTCATCTCATACGCTCACGCTGATATATGCGTCAGGCACGTTCTCTTCTCAGGATGACTTTTGAATGGTTCTCGAGACCCCGACACTCAGACATTGTATTTGTACAAATTCCTTACATCTTTTATGTCTCTACCTCGTGTTGTTCTGTACTTCTTTTTATTGATCACTAAAGAATAAGTGTTAATCAATGTTTTGCTTCTCAAAACCGTTCATGTCCTGCATCTTGTACGTAATTTATTTTTGTCTTTCGCTTCGACACGTTTTTTTATTTCCGATCGGGACCGGAGCACCAGAGGCACAATAAATCACATCACCTTCCCTGGGTGAAGGTTTGTTAGCGATTTTTTTACCCCATCCCAGCCTTCATTAATCATCATCCTTGAACTGAGGGAGATCCGTGATCGGTATGGAAATCCCGCGGACATTACGATCGTTCTTTGATCTCTCAACTAAGTCCCGGGCAGCACGGGGTAATAAACAACTGCCCAGAGCCTCCCAGGAGCAGGATTAGAGGTGTCGATCGGGGGCCACGATTGGTGGGCCGTTAAAGAACCTCAAAGCAGCACGGGCACTGGTGGTAGAATTTGCTCACCCGCGTGCGTAAATCGTCACTTTTACGAGCGCGGCTCGAAACGAAACGTGCGCGAACGTTTCGGAAACGTAACCCTCAAAGCAGTAGCCGATCGACCGGTGAAGCTCTTGAGATCTTAAACTTCTCTATCTGTCTGTGAGGGCAATGTAAAGAAGAGTTTTTTTTCGGGATGGTTTGTTGAGGTTTTAATTTTGAGCAAACCCGAGCCAATTAAACACATCCATTGCTCTTCCGGAGTGACCGGTTGGTGAGCGTTTGTGACTATAGCCGCACAAAGGCAGTCTTTAAAGACTGCTTTATGTGTATTTTCGTCGCACCATTCCTTGTTGGGAGAGGAGAAAAAAAAACACAGTAACTGGTATCGTAAATTGTTTGCATCCCGGTAGACCCTTGAGGACCTTCGTCCATCATCATCGTCACATCATGTTGGAGTACGTTGGAGTCTCGTTCCTGTGACTGTACCGGTCTCAGACGTTGGTCACAAATCACGTCAACACTTCACCCATCGTTTTTAATGGACGGACGACCCGGGCGCGGTGTGATCTACCGACGAGCTCCAGTGTTGAGATGCTTTTATGGCTTTCTCGAATCTCCTAACCGTGCACGTCTGTGTATGCAAACGAATTGGTTGGGAGACGATGACTGTGGACGGGGCCAAGCACCTACGGTGGAAAGGCTGGCAGGGTGGTTTACTGGTTTGAACTTTAATAACATACTGTAGGGTTTGAAAGGGAAGTAGTTAAGCTGAAAATTCAATCATGAGCCGTAGAGTAAAAGGTATCACCAAGATGAGCAGTTGTTTTATTAAACTATTTAACCTACAGCACTATACCGACTTTGCAAAAACGTTGAGATTGAACGGAGCGATAGCGCAACCTGTGCCTTGTGTTCCTCATCGCCCCAGAAACAATCGTAAACCGTACGATATGAAGCGAAAGGTGTCATCAGCACATTTTACGACCGAAACGCTCAAGATTGTGACACCAACTCCAGCACCCTCGTACTCGTGCGCGTGTGCCTTCAGAAACGGAGGAATGATGGTTGGCTGGTGATACTTTTTACTATCGATTTTATCAGATTATAATAATGCCGAGGTCCAGTTGGTGGAACAGTGGGTAACACGATACAGTTCTAGTTGAGTGTCCGGCAGTCCGGGAGACATGTTACGCGAACGCTCAACAGATGCTACTTCCCGGCTCTACCACCCGGCCAAAGATCAAGCTGTCAGTCCATTGCGGGTCGCGCGAGCGATAGAGGGAACACTAGTTTCATCACACCGAGGTTCATGATTTGCCACCGATGCCCGACGGTTGACACTTTTACGATGGGACGCTTTTAAATCCCCTTGCGTAGAAAAAATGGGAGAAAGATGTACGTGTAGATGCAAAACCCCGGGTGCCTGGGCGCATAGTGCTGCGGGTTGGTTTTAATTTT
Organism: Anopheles bwambae; assembly: GCA_007018985.1. Taxonomy (NCBI): domain Eukaryota; kingdom Metazoa; phylum Arthropoda; class Insecta; order Diptera; family Culicidae; genus Anopheles; species Anopheles bwambae. The sequence goes on from SIXB01000116.1 coordinate 22,071, forward strand.
TACGAGCTGATCTCAACGCCGACCAACGAAACTTCTCGGTCGCACGGAAGATGAGCAGCAGCTCGAAGGTGGGTTTGTGTCCGTTGTTTTGAATTGTGTTTGATAGCTCAATCTTTTCACGCAATCCGTTGATGCCGTTCCAACCTTCGATATGCGAGCATTAATTATGAATAAACACGCATTTTCGAACACGCATTTTGGGAAGAGCGAGGGACAGGTTTTGGAATTGGGATTTCGAGGGGACGATTGAAAGGGTAGGGCTGGTTCGCTTTTCGGTTAAAAAGCAGTTTCTTGTACTAATCAAACATTTAATAGCGGGCGTAAAATATTACCGGGTGTAACAAGATCTTTCACCCTCGTTTGGTGGACAGGGAGACTGCGAGCGCAAAGTGCTGTTGCTAGGTGGGAGCGGTAGTTTTCGTTCTGTTTTTATGACACTGTTTTTTTAAAGATGTCTTTAAAATCAATCAGTTGTTTTGCCTTTGAGTTGAAGATAGACGCTTAGATTTTTATTGTGCCTGATTTCTTTACATTTTTTTCTAATTAAAGAAAGAAGATGTAATAAACTGTTAATTTTTTTTTCTAACGTCGGCTCTTCGCCTGCCATCTTCTATTCCATCACCGTTTCCAATCAATCCCGGTGAATAGCAAATAATTGATGTAATTTCACGGCGAGTGAAAAAGATTGCTTTTCCAGCCGGGCGAAAGCTGCACCCCGAGGGGCACTGCGCTAGTTGCAGTGCCGTGACTTATTGACTTATACCGACCGACGTACACTATCTGCCATTCGGTGTGCCGCTTTCTCCTTCCCGAATGCATGCGCACATGCCGGGTTTGCAAGGGAAGTAAAGCTAAGTCCGTCTCCCATTAGCTCCAACGTCCGGCCATTAGATGGTTCTTTCTTTTCAATCCTGCATTGAAATTGCCATTTTGAAGGGAAGAAGATTCCCCCACGGTTTATTCCCACTGGATTTGATGGCTGCAAATCTACTACCGTACAGTGGGTGGTGTATGATTCAGTCAGGATAGTGTTCAGGTGTGGTTTTGCTGCTTTCAAATTCATTCATTGCTTTCTTGAGGAGAATGGTTGTGTAGGAGAATGTTGATAACCTCTTGCATAACCATTGGGTCTTGTTCGAATTTCTTACTCTAGCTTTAAAGAAAAAATATGTTTTTACCAAAATTGTCATCGAAATGATACATCAAGAATGATTTTTTTTCCTGGAAAATACTTATTGCATTTCTGATGACTGTTGCTATGGTTATGGAGTTGTTCTAACCAAGGCTGGATTTTAAAATCTAATAGATACAGTTATTGCTATCGTCTTGGTAAAAATTTGAGATATTCTATACTCGTCATTTATAAGCTTTTTTGCTTATTTGAAAACATTGAAAAAGCTATTCAAAGCTAAGCCGAGTTTGGTGAAATGCTAAGTCAAATGTTTGGAGTTGTTGGTTAGGTAAATATCATAAAAGTCTGCGTAGAGTTAAAATCCCATGTAAAATTCATCTCAAATAAATGATGAAGGAAAATATTTCACGTATAAACTAAGTCCTTCGAACCGGAATTTCACGTTTTCATTTCAGGCAGCTTAGCTTGAATGAACTAATTGCAAAACTGAGTATCGTTTTTATTATAATTCATTTTTCCTTGATTTTTTTTCAATTTCTTGATAACGTTTGCGATTCACTGTATTTATTAACACCAACGCACAGTGTCGTTGACAGAGTAATTAAAAAGCAAGAGAGATACGAAATAAATTCAGCTTTATGACTTTTCGCACATCTTTAGCAATATTGCTTTGAACGCTCGGCCAAATTCATACATTTATTCACACCGCTGTAAAAACCCTCACGGTTGAGATCGCCGGCAAGAGGTCAGCCCGCGATTGCGCGATTAGACCCACCGAACCGCGGCAGCTTTCACTTTCGATCAGCCAAACACGGCCAAACGTTCAGCGGGTTCAAAAATTGCAGCCGCGCGCACATCTTCTTTCGCCGCAGGGGGATGTTGATCGAACTACGCGCGATCGCGATCCGTGCCGCTGGACCACTGTACTGTAGCGTAGGGATTGCGATCGTCATCACGCGTCGTGCCGAAGATGAACCCGCGGAAGAGAAAGTGGTCGCGTCCCGGGCGACACGATTGTAGCATTTCGCGACCGCCGTTCACAACGGCCGGGAGCGTGGACATCGTCGTCGTGCGTGTTTTTCTATCCAGTATGCCTCGCTGTGGGTTTCGTTTGCGCCAACAATAGGACAAAGGTAAGAGGGAGCGGGTGGCGGTAACAATCGAATTGGCACGATTGAACTGTCGAAATTGTCGTGGTCATGGTCAAGCGCGGGGCGTCGTTGGTAGTAGACAGAAAGATTTCTAATCTCATCACGCTCACGCCCGGGCAAAAGCATCGTTCCCGGCGAGGCTGCACATTGTTCTGCGCTGGTGATTCTTCGCCGCATGGCGTCTCACGCCCCGAACAATGTGGCCCCGTACCGAGAGAAATGTCACACTCCCAGGGTATTCGAACATGAGTGAGGCGGAAGAAAGACATTGCTAGCCCGAGCTGAAATGGCTTTTACTGACGATTTCATTTGCTGTCTTTTGCAGAAGGTATAACAATCGGTAAAGGGCTAACGGCTTGATACGATCAGCTAAAAGGCCCCATTTCTAGGGCAGCAAGGCAACGCAATGTGGTTTGGAATGAATTCCAAAAACTTTACGTAATTTAATTTAATTTCCCAGTTTGATGCTGCCTTTTGTAGTTTACGTAAGACACCAGCTGACCAGTTAGCCAAACATGACGAACGAGATAATGGAAATGGTGCGAGAAACATGGCCCCGGACAAGCTCCGTGGAGTGGAAAACAAACGAAAATGGCTCGATTTAACGCACGCGGTATAAATAATTCATCATCGCTACGATGTGATATCTCTTCCTTAACTCAATCGCACCCTTGTTCGGACACACGCCAACCGTTGGATAAACGGCCTGTGAATGGGGGAAGGTAATGCGGTTGGTGATAGAGAGAAAATTTGTACCTCACCAACAAAAAAAGAAAAAAGACCCCAAAAAACGCCCTATGGTGCGGTTGGGTGGCGGAGCAGGGTTTTATTTCATAAAACTAGAATTCAAAATTAAACTACTCATAAACCTTTGTTTTCCATCCACTCCCAACTCGCCGTTTGCCGTTGGAGGTCTGTTTTAATGAGCTTGTGGCCACTATCAATGTGACGACCCTCGTAGAATCGACCGGTCCGATCCGGTGTGGAGGGAATAAACATAAATGTTAACAAGCACGATGACGGAACGGAATGACTTCACCACGCTGGATGAGAGGGGAGGAATAGAATCTGTGATGGATTCATCAGTCGCGACGTTCTCCTCTGCCGAAACTTTTCATCTCGTCTCGAAGAGACACACACACACAGTTCGAGGTCCGCCGAATGCACACCTTGAGAAATGTCCAATTTCGATGAGCTGTGCTGTGCTGTGTGTTATGATTAATAAATGAGTCCTCTTCCTCCTCAACTTAGACAGACGCTCACACCCGCTCGTGCTTATCTTATCAGCGGGAACTTGTGAACGGTGTGGCCTCCTCTACACACCTTCTCCGCCATCCTCTATCGGAACTGTCCGCCGGCAGACAACTAACACATCATTTGTGCGATAATTTACGATGGGACGTCTCTTTAATGGTGCCCGAACAACGAGATTTTCATTCCCCGTTTGGCTTTGTCTTCTTTTGTTTTCTTTCTTCCAGCAGTCAGAAGACTTCAGGCAGGTCTTCCCTCCTTTAATGCCCGTTTTTGCGCTAGCTTCATCTTAGTGCTTTTGATTGCTGTGGCTCATTTACTCATTTGCCTTCATTCCAATTCCTGCCCATAAGCTGAGCGTTCCAGTCAGCATAAACACGAAAGCTTAGCGCCAACTGCGACCTTCCTCCTTCCTGCTGGGAGTCTTCTTTCCTGCATGGCGCACGCAACAGAACATCTTTACGACGGGCCGTTTTGCCTCACGACAGCCTTAAAAAAACCGTTCCATAGACATCCCGCCGGGAAGCGGGAGGTTCCCGCGCAATCTTCAAACAACGCCAAATGGAACGGAACCTCCGCCAGCATTTGCCGTTTGTCTTTTGTACGTCTTTTGTTTGGCGTTTTAAAACACACAAATCCGATTCCGGACTAATTGGCGGACGATCGAACAAGTCTGGAAAGGTGTATCCACAACCAGCAAGACACCCTAGACGCTGTTCTCACACAGCCGACCACTTCCTTCTTTTTTCAATGTTTCATGCGCTAACAAGCCATGTCCAAGAGGCTTTTGTCGGGGGCGAGGTGTATCTCTGCGTGCGCGAGAATATCAACTCTCCAACTCCAGACCAAGTCCCAAGCTTTATGACCTTCGAGCGACAACTCCCGGGTAAGCTTTGGGCTCCGACCGCTGCCCGCTCTTCCCGACATCTTCAAATTCAAATCAGTTAACAACTTCCTGCGACCCAATCAACCTTAGCGCTCAATGGGGGGAAGTACAGCCTAGTTCGATTTATCGTCATTTTGGGGAATGTGGGAAATAGAACTTGTGTGTGTGCCGAGGGGGTCATAAACTATTTTCTTGGACAAAGGTTCCCAGTCGGTGGGAAAAATGTAGTGCCGGTGTGCTTCTTGGAGTCGGAGTCGACACCGGGAGCTGTGAGTCATTAAACGAGGGGTTCCGTCTAGTTTCTGAGGGGTCATACAAAGACAGTTGAAGCCTGAACGGGGTTTAAGGGTGAGCTAGTTAGTACTTCTCCAATGATTGATGCGCGAAGACATCGTCCCCATTTTCGCTGGTCGACGGTCGAACTTACACCAAACGACGGCCTTAATTGATACGACAAACTGGACCGAACGAGCCACGAGTTTGTCATGTGGCTAGAATCAACAAACGCCCCTTAGGCGATAGAGACAGACAGAGAGCTGCCCGATTTAGTTCGGTCTTTGTCGTGTCAAACAGTGCCGAAAAGCAAACAACAGTTGGAGGGGCAAAAAAGAATAATCCAAAAGTAAACCACCCAGAAATTAAATCATCACGCAGTGTTGTGCACCATTCCGCGGTGCAGGCCTTCCCCGCTCCGGGAAAGTGCGCTAAGTCACCCGTTTTGATAAATCGACCCAATCCATCATCGGTGGCTATTGGGATCGGTACCAGAGGTTGGGAGGAGAGCGACCAAGCTCTTATTATACCGTTGACATCAGTAGCGTCTGGCGCCAAAGTTTTTCCAACTCCTCGTCTCGTTAGGGGTTTCGGCTCATAACGCACCGGTTTAAGCTCATGGTGGCCATAGCCGCCCTGGTGAAGCGATGATGGGTGACTGTCTTTACCATTCCCTTTACCAAAAAAAAAAAAGGTGCCAACAAACCGGCAAACTTTGTCGCGTCGTATGTTGCTGAGACAAAATATTCTACTTTTTCGTTGTCTGTAGAATGCGAAGATGTCCTTAAGACCAGGGCCAGGTGAACCCGGTTGAAGAGAGAGTTTGTGTAAAGTCGAAAAAAAGTTATCTTCTTAAATCTCGTGTACGAAAAACCTCTGCCAAGTCGTTACCCCGTTCGAGAAGGATTTACCTGTTTTACGAACAACGGTGTAGTTTGGGAAAGATTTACCCAGTGCCAAATACGTCATCTCGTGGTGCGCTTATGGGTAAAGTTAGACCACGGAGCGTACGAGACAGGAGACACTTTTCATTGCCACAATTAAAAACAAAAGCAAAACGACTTTGGGTTTATTTATTCTTCTCCCGACTTTTGGTACATTTCACAGCGACGTAGTGAGGCAGCTGACTACGAAAGTGGAATTACTCATCGTTTTCTCTTCGGGCGGGATATATAAAAAGAGAATAAAATACATAACGTGAGCCCTACTCGGCGTCACAAGAACACGAAGCACTCACGAGTCTATTCTAATTGATACAAATTTCTTGACAAGATTCTCCAATTTTTCTTGATACCACTTCAACCTGTTCCAGAGGATCCCCTTAACGCACGAGACAGTTTATCTTCCCAGCTGACCAGGTGACCCGTGTCTGGAATGCGGCTCTTCCGGACCGTTCCTGTTTAATGGACCGCTTAAAAGCGTCGAAAAGCGAATGGGACGGATAGTTTGTCGCCCGTTTTGGTTCTTCTTGAATGATCTTAACCCTTGAAGGTACTGGGCAAGATAAACCCGAAGGGTACACCAAGCAAATGAACTTCAAAGCCGGTTTATTCGTTACTTGGACCGGGGACACCAATAAACATTAACCTAAACAGGTGAAATAAAAGCATCCATTGAATTATCTCCCCACACAAAACGGTGGTTGGTGCGGCAGTACGGCGTACGGCACTTCCTTCTCCGAAACGAGACAGGTTCTGGAGGGGTTTTAATGGCGCCTTTGGGGAGTTTCGTGTTTTGCTTCCCGGTTCTTTTAGAATCTTCTTCACCGCTTAAGTGCTCCGGACGTGCCCGCGTGTGGCTCTCATTGCTCGCTGTCATTAATTCATCCGCCTGTTTTGACTTTGTCACCCCTAGCGTATCATCCGTGTAAAGCCCGAAAGACGGCTCGACACTGGTACGGGCTGGCACGGAGAAGACGTTTCATTGATAACTTCCCGACAATCCCTTCTTAAGTCAAGACGAATCAGCAGGTTCGAAGCTTCTTCAACCCTATCAACATTCTCTTTCACAGTTTCCCCAAAATAACTGGGCACATCGAATTAGTCATCCATCTTCCTCGTTGTGAACTCCCAATGCGGATGATTCCAAGGTGGCAGAGGGACATAGACCGGGGAGAAGAAATTCAAAATATGCGAAGCGTGATCTTTTCGCAGGAAACTTTTGCTTCTAGGGTTGGGTAGGAATTTCACCTGTAACGAACCTATTGGGTACGGGTAACTTGGAGGATGGCCACTGACCGACTTTCTGCACGCAGCTGACAGGGCTAGGATTTTGGTAGTTTAACGATACACTTTCTGCAACTGGTCATCCAGGGGGAAGAGGGATTAGGAAACGGAAAGGCTATAGCATGGCATTTTAATTTAAAACTTTGAATTATTTATTTTAGAAAAGATCCCTCTCGGTACCTACTTCCACCAACTCGGCAGTTCGGTAAGATTACCCTTTGAAAAGTGCAAGTTAACAGGCATGGCCTGGCTGTGGAATAGGAAGTACGAGTAACTTCTTTGCGCTGCTTTGTTTGCACGCCGAATGGAAGCTTCTTGAAGAACAACGTTATATTTTGCATACTTTCGAAAACAGAGCGAGAGTTACAGAACGGTCCAACGATGAACTTCAATCTTGCATCTTTATTTCCGTACACAGTGACTGACCAGTGGTGTCAGTTCCAATTTCAAAGCTGGCCCCAAGTTGCTCCAGTTCTCACACTGTGGTCACAAAGAATGAAAAAGATAGTCGTAATTTTGGGCCAACAGTGCATTCAACTTTTAGTGCTTTGTTCTAGAGTTTCGTATAGCGACACGCCCGGGCACACTTAGCTGAACAGTTTTAAAGCTTATTCAAAAGTTGTAAGGAAAATAATGGGCTTTTCATTTCAGAGATGGATTGTTTTGTTGCATTCAAATTATTTCATTGAAACCAATAACAGAAAATGTCAATAATTGCTAGACCAAAATTTCTGCATCTTATAACCATACATTTCGTCACCTTCAATTCAAGTAATTGTAATTACAGTTTAATAAGTCTTGTTTTGCAAAAAATTAAACTCCAAACCAAATGATTCGCCTCATTTAAAAAAGCCCAACCTCTGTCCGATGTTGATAAAATGGATAAATTCCTAGGCCACAAAGAACGATTTAACTTTAGCCTCACCAGCAAGAGTATTGTCTGCAAATCCTTTCACCGCATTTAAGAAATTTATTTTAACAAGCATTCCATTCATGTCTCAATTGAATAACGAGACAATTGCAGTCTTCCCACGATGCGTTTGAGGTCTTCCGGGTCCGGCAACACTTTCTAAAACTAGTTTACGTGTTTCGTTACCATTGTAATTCGATTACTAGCCACCCGAGCCACTCGCTCTTTGAATGCTGCACAGTAAAGGTGCATTTCATAAGATATAATAAATCCGTTCACAAATGGCAAACCTCCGAGAATGTGTGCAAACTTTGTGAGTCCTGCAAAGCTGTTAGAATTGGAAGGTTGTGGGGTTGCTTGTAGGCGAAACTTAGTCCTCGTTCTCCTCGAGTACCAAAATCCCGCCAGGTGAAAGATGCAAATCCTACGGTTGCCATATTTTTGCGCCTCCCATCCAGCACCCGCCAGTGACGTTGCATATGTATCTTGTCTGATTTATGCAGTCGGTAAATTTATTCAACCCGAAATGATAATTTATGCATTCCGGTGAGAAATACACCCAGGAAGGAGAAAAAGAGTGTACACATATGCCACTTTGTGCTTTACCTTTTTTTCAACAAAAAAAGCTGTTAGAATGTTACAAATTGAAGCATTCAGGAAGTGTGCCAAGTGTCCCGTATGAAGCAAGAAGATAGCGAAGCAGCTGAAGCTATATTTTGCTGGTGTTATCTTACGTGGTGGAAAACGGTTTAGCAAAGATTAAGTCGTCCTGTGCGCTCATCGTGCAATGTACATGCAAGAAGCTTTATGTGCATAAGTAATCGTTTCACGAATAAAAGCTGGAACATTTACTAGGACAACTTAGGCAGACGCCTTGCAAAGGATAAAATTATTTAACACGGTATTGCATGTGTCACTCAATCATACGATTGTGCTGGAAATTTCAAAACCCAGAAGCATGGGCAAGACCTACAAAAAAGCATCTTTATTAACGTTTAATCAACCATTAAATCTCAACCGATAACATTTACCCACAGTTGGGTGAACAGGACCAACACACAAAAAATCAACAAACAACATGTTTAGACACACCGTCGTCGTAAACATTGAGATTATTGGGGATTAGTGGGAGACGGCACATCCCACCGGCTTTCGGTCGATCTCCTTGCAGCTCCAAATGACCGCCATCAATCATTGCTTGGCTGTCAAAATACCGTAGACGTAGCCTGTGAGCAAGCACCCACCGTCCGGAAAAGCGCGTTATGGTTAGCCTTTTTCCTCTCTTTCTGGCCAAACAGTTCGATAATGACCTCAAAAATGGCATCTTAAAGTACGCTTTCCATTAAAATCGATTTTCGGAACGGTTCGGACTGGAGCGGAATGGAACGGACGGAACGGGAACTAATCCCGCTCACAGCCGATGTGATGATTCACGTGCAACGCGTCAAAGCCTTCGCTAATGGTCGTAGAGTGTGCGAGAAGACATTGCTCAACGGTTTTAATGGATCGATGGATGCGTCCCGTGGAAAGCGCGTTCAATTAAATGCACAGAGAAATAGAGGCAGAAACAAAAACCCACCGTTGACCCAATGAAGCGTAATGAGGCACGAGGCGGGCAAGCTGAGAGCTGTTTTACGTCAACCACAAACGTGTAGGAACTCGACAAACGGTTCAATGGGCCACTCGGGCAGTCAAACCCAGCCAAGGAAATAAACTCACATTCAATTAAATAATAATAATAATTCAGCAGCGAAATTGAATCTTTCTAGCGCGGTTCCTCTTTCTTCCATGCTCCACGTGCGGTGCCTGGGCCACATTTGGTGTTTTATGTTTCCCCTCTTGTGGGCACACAACTCAGCGGGGCACAAATTTCTTCTGGCTGCAAAAATGAAGCGAGAAGAAAGCAGCAGCAGCAACAGCGACAGAACGGTGCGAAGAAAGCATCAATAATGGAATCCCACAGAGCGAGTGCCAGAGAGTGAGCGCATGATTAGTGCCGGGAGCTCCAGCTGTGCGCTCGGGAGGTCTTGCCGGCAGAATATGAAGCCCACTGTTGCAAGAAGTGTTCAGTTTTATCTCGAAATTATTCGATAAGCCAACACGATGAGAGAGTTTGCTACACACGATTGCACAAGAATCTAACGCTGATATAGCGCAGAACTACCCCCAAACTAGAGCGCAAGCGATCGCTACAGAGCGTTCTATCAGCTCCATTAATTATAACCTCCAAAAGAGAGAAGTGTCTTCATTATGCACGTAAAGAATGGTACACAATTTCACCGTCACGCTGCGATAAATCTGTTAACACTTTCCCGATGTCGTGTGGCCCACGCATAGAATGCATGCATACGGGCCTGCGGTAAGCATATGGTTCCTCACAGTGTTTACACAAACGCGAACTGCTTCGGAGAGGGCGTCCGAGGACATTTAGGGATGTTAAATTTCAAAACTCAATAACAGACCAATAATTTTAACCGTTTTCACTCACACACATACATAGACACAGAGAGAAGAAGAATCTTGCTCTCCACATGAGGTCCTAAAGGTCCATGTTAACTTCTACCCAAGATGCACGAACTCGCCGCACAGCTACAGACCAACATTGCGTTGATTTATTCCCCTCAAAAAATTGAACTATCCATCTTTTCCGCTAGAAATAGAACATCTTGTCCGAACAGCATGGGGTTGTTAGTGCGGGTTTTGTTTGGATATATGTTGTAGCTTTCACCGCAACTCAACATCTTGATGTGTAAACATTCCATTTTTGTAATGCAAGAATCGAGGAAAGTTCTTGTTGATGAGAGAACTCATTCGATCTTGCATGCAATGTTTCCCCTAACTTTGAAGGTATCCGCACATCGATCAAGCGTCGTAAACGGTACTCGTCCAGCGCTGGAACGAGCTTTCACATTGTAATCTGCTTCCGTTCCCGTAGAAGCGTACAAATCACATTCGTCTTCCAGTGCTTCAACCAACTCCACGCTCCCTAGCTTCCGGAAGTCCACCCACAGAGGAATGTGGCGTGTGTGGAGATTAGCATATGAAAACAGTCCATCCTGGTCGAGTGGATAAGACCACGAGAGAGAGAAAAAAAAGTTATTGGTTGCTATATTTTATCAATTTCTTCTTGCAGCCGCGTTTGCTTGCTGCGCGCGTGACTAGGAAGAACTTTCTGCCACCGTATGCGCCTTCGGGTCCGGTTCAGACCACCCATCGATTTGGCGTTGATAGGTTTTGAAGCAGTAATAAATTGTTGCATCGTGTGCCGCGATGCATTCCCCGCACATAAAAAAGGGGGCACCGGTCTTCTGTTGGAGACGTTGGCGAGATGGTGAAAACATCCGGAGACTGCATTTGCAAGAGAAAGGGTGTGTTTGTGGCCTGCAAAGTGGAAGATCTAGAGCGCACTGACGATGGAATTTATCACGCCGACGTTACACGGACCAGGTTGTTCACCTTGCGCTCATCTTTTGTTCTTCAAGAAAACGGCAAGAAAACGGAACGATAAAACACAATCAACAAACTTCTCCGTGGTCCTAAGCGAACTCCAACAAAAAATAGTCTCGAGAATGAACTCGAAAGCAAAAAAACGAAGCAACAAATCCCTAATTTATAGTAAGATTATTGATTTTGGAGTTCGATCCAGCCTAGGGGGTTCCTGTTTGGTGAATGTGAGTGTGTGTTTGCATAACTCATTCGAGTGTCATCTTAAAGCGAGGGCAGGCTTTTAATTTGCCGTGAGAGAGCTTCCACGCATCATAAAAGACATGGTGAAAACATCCTCCCCAAACGAGGAAAAAAAGGAGCGAAATGCGCTACCGCTGATAAAGCAAGTGCCTGCTGCACAGCCAAAAGGCAACCCCGAATCACGATCACGATCATGGGATCGTATCGGGGGGAGCCTGGCAGAAGACACCGGCTGCCTGCCCGTCTGCCACTTTGCCCTCGTTATCTTAATGGAAATGGTTCAAACTTGGATGGGCTAAAATGAAAGCTCTCCCTTACTAGCCGGCCGGACCGCATTTGGCAAGTTATCACATGCTAGGGAAGGCACATAGTGCGGGCAGTGGGGAGGCTAAGCACTACGGCGACGACCCGAAATGTCGGATTATCGGAGTTCGACGCTGGGTGGAATAAATTTCAAACTTTATTGAACCGCGCTGTACCCGGTGTTTGTTTCGGCTTCGGTAAACTCATAAATAAACGGTTTCAGGAAGGCGGTGCTCGATCGGGAATGGGTCACTCGCTGATCCTTCTAGGAACGCTAATGAACGATACAACGTGCGTCTGATGGCGCTAGCCATGTTGATGCGTGCATATTTTTGACCACGTTTGAACCATACTGGAACAGCTCCAACTTCAGCTATTTCGTTTGAAAATGCCTGCCACGCTTCGGCCGGTGGACTTGTGTTTTGAAAATGCTGGAGTTATGAAATTAATTTGCGAATTAAATCAATATCCCCACCACACCATCGCCCGTAGCACGCTCAATCCCTACTGTTTTGCAGGAACTGAAAAAATAAACAACCACTGTTGCCTGGTGGAAGATAACCAATAAAATACAATTTATGAGAACTTTATTAACCCACCGCTCGTCTAAACCTTTCCCCACCGTACACAGTGCTGCATTCGGAGCGCGGCTGCAGCAGAATGCAACTCCCTTCCCCGTGTTGTGGGATTATAATACGTTGACCTGCTTATCGGATTACTTCTTGCTGGGGGCCCGTAACCATCTGAAGGCGGTGTGCGGTAGCAAGGTTTAGAAAATTCTTGCTCCCATGCGAAACTAAAGCTCCGGAGCGTTTGAAATTGTAGGGAGGGGGAAAAAAACAACCTCCAAGCCGGCTTTTAAAAGACGCAACACCAGAATCAATTTATCTCCTTCCTCTTAAGAAAAACGTCAATAACCGTTTGAGATAGTTCGTGGCTGGCACACGGGAGGATTAGAGCAATTTCGTAACAGCACTCGGTTGATTATCAATTGGTTGCGGGAGACCCTGGCCGTACGAAGCGGAAGGTACGAGGTGATTGAGGGAGGACGGTTTACTTTAAAAAAGCTGGACACTGGACGGAGAACGCTGGGTTGCTATTAAGATGTGAAGTTGTCCCCAAGGCATCTTTACCAATTGGGAGATCAGACATGATTCATCGCCGCAAGCCAAGGGCTAAGGGGGTGGGTACTGGCGGGAGGATAAAATCTTCTTATGACCCTTAATACTTTGGACCGAATTATTGGGAATGGTTTGAGACGCGCAATTGAGAGGGTGATAAATTTGGGAGTTTTCTTCAAAGCTGTGAGAATGAGAACGTGAAAAGGTTTTAGGGGAAAACTGTTTGATTTTGCTGGATTCATTAGGCGTGATTTATATTTCCGATACATCGCAGCTTATTACGATCAAAATATCAAATTTATGTAGATCGTTGGGGTTTCTTTTTGCTGTGATATATATTTTCTTGAATTTACTGAAGGGGGTTTGTGATGTTCATATAAGCAGATTGATCTCAATTAAACAAAGGTGTTGCAATTTTGGTAACAGGTCTGCCCTCAACTGGTGATTTTATGATAGTGAAATAATGATTTAGCTGATGGTTTTTACCCAATTTAATTATATTACTGTTGCTGTTGCTGTTGATGCAATAAGAATTATGTAATATTTGTAATGCAATAACCATTGAAATTCGATTCATTTGCAGAACAAATACTTCAAAAGTAGTTATTGATAGTATTCCTACTTCAGGATATTTGAATAATGTTATGATGGATGTTTTCTCTCATTACGTATAGAAAGATTGCTTGGCAGAACAATTCGTAATTGATTTTAACAATTACCTATAGATTGATTGGTGTTAGGAATAGCTCTGACGTATTCTATACCTGCAACCGGGATATATTTACTCCGAGTTGATGCATTTTATGTGTTGATTTGTAAGGAATGGTTCATTTTGGAGTTGCAGGCTCGAAACATATCGATATCAGAACAAAATTTGTCTATATTGAACATTGAAACATCGTATATATATTCCTTTGTTGCGAAATGAAAACCAACGCGGTGTAAATTCTTTGCCGAAACGATTTATTGTTCTACGTTTGCCAAAAAATTAGTCTTCGATTCCCGCTTTTGGTTTAGAGACCTTCTCCGTGTCTTGTCGCCCCTTTTTATCCTTTCCTTGTCGAACCGAACGCCATCGGTTGAAACCCGAACCGACATCTTACATATTTTAAAACGCGCGTTTACGACAGGTCGTTGGGTACCTTGCGAAAAGGTTCCAACAATTCCTTTCAAAAGTATTTTTTGGAAATTAACTAATTGTTGATTAGCTCATACATGCATGCCCTCAAACTTTATAAAAAAGATTGGTAGCTCTAAAGTCCAAGTGCAAAACCAAGATTTTTTATTTTTTAGACAGCCCTGCACAGCTTTGTCTACAACATGGCAAACTGTTTTAGAAAGTTACCAAAAAAGCACCATTGTTTGTTTTTTCCCATTAACACAATTGTTTTGGTTTGTATTAAGTAAAGGAACATCGCTGACAGTTCGTTGGAACTTGCTCAGTATCGCTATAAAAACTGATTGGTTCCACATACTATGAAAGTATAACTTCAGCTGTTGAATCACTCCAATCTTTGAAAGCATTTTAATCCACTAGAATTACATTCGACCTTCAAAATGGGTCGCTTGTTAGCACGCCAGCACGAGCTGAGGTCACCCAATGTTTACACCAACCACGAGCACGTCCTATAACCTTACAACACCAAAGTGTCATGTAACTTTAATTACTTGCACAACCTAACTAGCACGTCACCGCGGGACCGTCCGGTCGGTCAGCGCGTGTATGTTTTGTGCTTGTGTTGCAACAATAATTAAATTATTCATAATTTAGACACTCTCCCCGTTACCGTTCGACAGCAAAATTTACCCTCACGCCAAATGTTACTAGCACCTAATTATTATTATTGAAACAAAATAGCTACTACCACGTACACCCCGGGAGCTTTTCGCTCGGTGCAGCCCGGGTAACGGGTTGACGCAACTCCGTCACAGACCTATAGGCAGGGCTGGTACCAATTTTCCGCGAAAAACCAACAGATTCCACAGGCTGCGCACGGTGGAGAGCAGCTCGAGTGCAGTTTAGAGCATTGTTATGTAAATGACGTTTTGTGTGCACCACTTTTGCGAAATGCCTCCGGGGAATTGTAAACGGTATTTCGGTCGTCTGCTAGTTTGTCGAAGCAAAAGGGAGCTTTTCAACGATCCGGGGGTGTGTGTGTGACGGGAAAACATCACGCCAAATGGAGAGCGTTACATTTGCAACACGGGAAGGATGGGGAGCAACGTTTGCCAGCTGTGTGTGTATGTCGAAAAGAGCAACAAACTCCCCCAAAGCACTCGTGTCAGCCATCCGAAACGGAGGGATAAACAGCCAAAGGCCTCCCACGTGCACGTAATGGAAGAATATTTTATGACTCTGTTTCATTTTCCCAATGGACGAAAGTGGCTAATCACACCACACCCCCGGTACGAGGGCTTTTGGCAGTGGAAGTAGCAGTAGTAGTAGTAGGAGTAGTAGCAGCCAAGCTGGAGCAGGAAATGAAGGAAAAAACAAGCCCCAATATCACCCAACATCCACTCATTACATCTACTAATCTAATCACATTCGCTGTGCTCATCAGAAAATTTTGTAGTCCGTAAAAATCCCGAAACTCCCCGAGCAGACCAAGTGAGGCGGCGATTGGGCGGCGTTTTTATTGCTCCATAAACCAATTCACATCGAACGGGTCTGCTCCTGCACGGTGTAGTGCGTCTAGGATGTGTTGGGGGGGAACGGCACAATATCTTTGGTCCGTGCAGCTTCCGGGCAAATTTTGCTTTCCAAGTCGTTTCTTTTATACGACGTCGTCTTGCTGGGCGCACGGGGAACTTCTTTGTCTTTGTCCCAGAGCTCCCAGATGGGATGTGGCTGGAGGTGTTTTTTCTTCCTTTCTTTGGGACACTTTTGCCTTTCTTCTACCAGTGTGGGGACCAAGTGTGAATTTAATGGTTGCTACTGGTGATGGTGGTGGTGGTGGTACTGAGCTGTCGTTTCATTACTTAGGGAATGACTTAGGCTCACACGGTGGGGAGCACAAGTGGAAGAAAAAAAAGAAGGTTTATGTGATTATAGCGATAGCTTTGATCTGGTTGAATAGCTGACGGAACGTAAAAGTGAAGTAAAAATTAAATGTAATAGCCACACTGCCAAACTGAAATAGTGTGTCTGATGTGTGTTTATTCGTGTAATTATTCCTTTATCTTTACTGTCTAATTACTAATAAGGTTTTGAGCGCTTGTTATTGTATGTATGTGGGATGTAGCTATATTTGTATTTATTTTGAGTGGTTTATTTTTTTTAATTTGTGTTTTTTATGTACTCTATTGATTGACCATAATTATTGTAAAAAAATATTATTAATACTAACTTCTCCTAATTGAATGATTGAGATTCAAACAATTGTATTCCAAAATATCGCTCAATCACTTAAATTTTGAAATTCTTACATAAAGGCACCTGTCTTACATGTTTTAAGCAGACCATCAACGCATTCAACGCCTTGCTTCTTTGGCAAAAGTGACATTTGCCCAAACTGGTTCAAACCCCCATCCTTTACTTGCTAATCAAAATTTTGTCTCAAAATAACACAAAGCGGGCAAACCGCACGGCTATAATTTGCTTAAGTACTCGACCCCACAAAGGGTAATTTCTTAACCTCCCTCTTTTTTTTGTTCTTTTTTCCACAACCATCCGATCTTCGTGCAAAAAAAGTCAATTTTCCAACATCCTCATTTCAGTTTTTGCTTTTACCGTTTTTAGGGGTATCATAAAAGGTGCAACACACCTTCCGCTTAACCAAACTTCTTAAGCAAATAGCACCACAGGACAACCGATGCTCGGTCGACCATTCTGCGCACTCCTTTCCACTTGCGCAGCTTTCCCCGCCCTGGTTTAAGTGCTTATTAGCTGTTTGCTTTTTCCAACCGTGTGGCGGTGTGCCACCGATGTATCAAGGATGCTTCGCCGCATGCACATTGTAATAATAATTAGTAATGTCGTCGTCATCGTCGTCGCCGTTGCCGGCTTGCGCCCTGATTACGCTCCGGCCATACTACACCGTGTGTGCCAAATGGCAGGTTTGTCGTTTTTAATACCTGCCACTGCACCGTCGCACAGCGCCACGAATCGATTCCGATGTGTGCAGTTCTGCCTAATAACGTCCGCGTGCGTGCTATGTGTGTCGTCTGCGTATTCTGATGGCGCTGGTAAACGCGGCGAAAGCTTCTAACGTGAAGCAACACGGCACCGGCAAACGTGAAAGCGTACGTACCGAGGAAAGAGTTAAGAATTTAATATTATTCAGAAGAAACATTCATAAAGAGTAATGTCAGTAATTACCTTTTCGAGTAATAATACGTTTAATCATAAACCTGCAGGCCGGAGAGAGGAACATTCGCCTCCCGGAATGTACCCCCAAGGAGGAGCCCGAGGAGCGCTGCCCAGAAGCGTCTCCAAGGACGTTTTCCCGCCCCGTGCGGACGGTACGGACGGATGATAACGACCGTGCTGGGGATGATGGGTTCGTCCCACCATTTCCTTTTCCCTTCACCCCTCTCCACACACACACACACACCCAAGACGGTGCATGCTAAAGTGTGTCGGTTTGCAGATGGGCGCGTACGGTGTCTGCACCTGAGCGAGCGTGGTTTTAGTATTTTATGAAAATTTTATTGCATCAAAACCCAAAAAACCGGGAGATGGAGGGAGAGAGAAATTGGAGCACGCTGACGCAAATGATGTGGTTCTGCTTTATGACACTGGCACACAACACACGCACTTGAGTATTGCTTTTTGTCGGTTTGGGTAAGAAATAAAATCAAACAAGAAGGCAAGGATTTTGGATCATAACGCGTCACCCTTAAAACGCATGTGCGCTTGCATTGTAATCACCGAATTCCATTACGGTACACGCGGTTACGGAGTAAGATCCACTGGGGAGCGGGGATACCTTATAAGGAATACCGTAATTAGGGAAAGGAAGCTGCTGCTGGGAAACCCGGATTGGCCGGATCAAGTGCATCTGGGGAATATGGAAGCAACCACAAATGAAGAACTAATAAATTTTCAAATTATTACGTACAAGTCGGTTGCTGTAATTTGGGGCGCGGTTTTTTTTATAAACTTCAGCAAAGCGTTTAATGCGGGGATATCATTAGAACAAATTGCTCTGTTAAAAGAAGAACTGTTGCATTCTACGGAAAGAAGGTTTGATGAAGAGCAGTACATCAATTCGGCATCCTATAAATTATCAATTTTAAGTTGCTGAAATGATTTCAGAGAGTGAATTTTGAATATGAATATGCTTGAATATATAATAGCTTATAAGTATGCCGTACTACACATCAAACTGTGCTAAAATATATTGAAATCTATTAACCGTTGAAGAAGAGCTAAAACCATTGTTGGAGACGTAAAGCTGTTAAAATTTAAATCATTTTTTGTCATCTAGAATCAATCGACAAAAAACCAATTGAGAAATATTTTAACAATGCTTGCAAGATTCACGTCGATGAATACCAATCCGTATAACTGCATGTCTAATCTTCATGTTCTTCTTCACATAAATTTCTTAAAATAAAATCTTTTTAATGAATTGAATGTGCTAACGAGACATTGCTAACGAGACTAATGCAATGTTGTTCGGAATAAAGTGAATTAATTAGATCGAAACACAATAAACTCTCAATTTGCAACATGAGTAGGTATAAGATGCATTACTACTTGTTTTTGTCGTTAGTGAAAACATTCATACGACTTTTCATTTCCAAGAATCTGCTCTAGCAGCATCCTTTTTTGTTCATATTTACTATCTTCTGATGCATCCTTTTTCTCGTCTTACTCGAAATGTGATGTCATGAATTCAATGGGGCAAATATGCTTCAGTTATCACCTAATATCTTCTCGTTAAGAAATAAATCGGGTGTCTCAACTCCCTGTCTTTGCTTGTCACGCGATGCACGCGTGCCTCGGTTTTACGTTCTCCCAAAATTTAATACAACCTTCGGTATCTTATTGAAATCCTGTACAAAGTAACATGAAACACCGTAAATGAAACGCACTCCAACACACAAGATGCAATTTATCAAACTCCCTTGCTGGCAGAACATCCAGACACATTCCGACACACTGGATACAATTACCCAAAAAACCCTTAATGTTTGTAAACATTCGCCTCAATTGAGGTACGGTTAAACTAATTCTGACCCATTGAGATGTCACCAAACACACGCCCGGCATGTTCCAATTCCCATATGGTTCGTCGGTTGGTTGGTAATATGATAGGTAACCGTCACCACCCAGAAGTTAAAGGGCTTTGGTAGAAAACTCCACAGCAGGGCCACTTTCCAGCAACATCTGAACGCTGTTTTGTTGTGAAAGCGCAGTGTTGGGATTCTTGTTTCACTGCCGGGGATATCATGCAGAGCGTGTTCCGGCTGCATCTCCAGGGAACACAGGAGAGTGGTGGAATGAATCTGCAAAGAACGATCAAATCTGACAATTCCAAACACGGCCACCTTGAAGTGGAAGTGCGGCTTCAAATTTAAGATTTACTGTGCTATTTACATAATGGAAGCAGTGTTGCTTGTTTATGCGTGTTGGGTGTCTCGCGTTTCCTTAAGTGTCCAGCAACACCCAGACCTATTACGCCAGTAAAAACCCTCACCCGGGCCAGCCAGGGACGATCCAGAAGCTGTCCGTAGCAAAACAACGAAACAAAACGCTCGATGTTCGAGCGGAACATGATTGATGGCCGCGTTAAGGACGAAGGACCGACCGGAAAAGCTGCCAATTGATAGGCAGCTCCCGAAGGAGCGCAAGATCTTTCCGAAAGGTGCGATTTTCGACACTCGCGATAATAACTGGGCCAGGGTCGACGGAACGTTTTTCCCCTAGTACGGAGAAAATGGCGGAGAAAAAAATGGCATCTTTAGAAGTCATGACAAGCCGCTAAATGATGTTTACTTTCTCTTGCAATGCCCTAGAGGCCGTCCGTAGGCTTGCAGGCGCTGGTGGGTGTGCATAAATTATGACCACTCGGGCTTGAAGAGATAGAGTGGAGGAACGTCTGTGAACGTCTGTCAGAAACACATTAGCACTATCCCACGGCGACGGGGGATCGAAGTAGGGAAGCATCTTTCCCTTTTCCCGTGTAGGATATCACCGGAACAAGGACTTTGGACGGGGGAAAGCGATGT
This sequence comes from Anopheles bwambae, assembly GCA_007018985.1. Taxonomy (NCBI): domain Eukaryota; kingdom Metazoa; phylum Arthropoda; class Insecta; order Diptera; family Culicidae; genus Anopheles; species Anopheles bwambae. Next base: position 42,186 of record SIXB01000116.1, read on the forward strand.
AACGGCGCGATATGGATTTGAATAAATTATAAAATTGAAATGTAACACCATCCGCACAACAAACCCGATTCAGCGATCCTGTTGCGCTAAGCGGATGAATGTCGTCTTTGAGCCTGTTTCGCTAGTGCACTTCCCCCTCAGGTCCACACACAGGACCCTGGATCGCATGGGAAATGGAGAAGATATTCTTTTTTCTGTCGCTCTCCCCCCCTGCGGATACAAGTGAAGTTTTATTTACCATTCTGTGAGTTGTTTTTTTGCGGTGCGAGCCGCATCAACTGATTGACGGCGGATGTCCCGTACCGAGATGTCCCGGACGTCAAGCTGACAGGCCCCGGAGAGAAAGCCTAAAAGCCTCCGCAAACAGCCTCGAGTACTCGCGTCAAGTTTCGCGCGCGAGATTTACCGCCCAGCTTTCCCAGCACGGCTCGCAATGCTCCATGCTGTGTCGCTTAATTTCCCCCGAAACCAATAAGTGTTCCGTTCCTTATCCGACACGATGTCGGTGGAGGCGATGCAGATGGCGGTGTGTGGAACTTGCCTGTTCTTAATCACCTGCGCAAGCATGTTGCATTGTGTTGCAGAACAGAACAAAAAGATGAAAAAAAAACACTGACATTCCGGGCGCGAGTACCAATTAATCCAATTTAGACTCGTAATAAAATCAAAGGACTCATTACCGGATCTTTGGGGGCAGATGTGTGCGTGTTTTTTTATTTGCTTCTCCTTTGTTTATTTAACTCCCCATAACCTTTCCCTCTGCGCTGGCAGCGGGAGATCGTTAACATTCGGTAACAAATTGAAATAATTTAGTGCCAAATTTTACTGCCACCATGGAATGCAACGCAGAAACGAGGCTAACGAATCGTTCGCAGTCCCATTCTGCCCCGAACGCAGCAGAAACACATGTTATTCGATCCATTTGGATTGATCCGTGGTGCAGTGTGTGTGTTGGATTGTGAGGATGCACCGGTTTTTGGTTTTGTTTTTGGTGAGCTGTTTTGTTGCGTGTTTGTTTTAAGCGAGATCGTTACCTCCCGTTGGGCTATGGGCGGCTTGTGTGCCCCTGTGATATGGAATACTTTGCTTGCGATTTTGAGCAGTATCATAAATTTTATTGAATTAAATTTTGTTTTTTTTTCTGCAAAAGTACCGTTTTCTTAAGATACTGTAAGATATTTGCTATTGAATTTGTTTCTAACCGAAAATAACAATTATTTCCTTTAATCACTTGAATTTTGTCCAACTTTAGGGTGTTATTGGCTCTTTTATTTGGATTTGATCCAAGAATACTAAAATTTAAGAAGAATGAATGATTTGTCAATATTTCTGTTTGTAGATTGATTGATGATTGAATTATTGGAAAATCATTATTGATTTTTTTTAATGTTCTAAACATAATTCAATGTTGTAACATAATACACTATGTATTATTTCATGTAGATTTTGCATCTTTACGCCTTGGAATTCAAGGATATTTTCAAAAGCCGAAACTTGCATTGAAAGTATTGCAGAAGCAGAAACTTGAAAGTATTGATGCTGATTATGCCCTAGCTATGTACCAACGGAAGCTACAATCAAACAGAACCCTCCTTTACATCGTTTGTTTAAGCAATAGAATAAACAATACTGATCCCACGCTTAAACCATTTTCATGTACCAATCAAATTTAACCTCGTTTGTGACGGGTCCTCAATCGCTTTTCTCACTCACCTGACAATAAACAACACAACACCGAGACACGCCGATAATACGACTTTGCGTCAAATTCTAATCCCAAAACCCCCTGCCCGTAGGTTCCGGCAAAAAGTATATATTCACAGTGATTCGATTGCGCATTTAATTTGGACCTACAGTGCGTACACCATCTGGCTTCATTAAATTAGTCCATTAAATCTCTATTTACACCATCCGGCAGCGTCCCTTTTCGCTGCCTGCGAAAGCCATTTCACACCCAACAACTCCCAAACAATCCATCAAACACGGCAAACCCGTCATTCATTCCCCGGTATCGTTTTGGGCTGTTCATTTACAGTGGCGCGGCGGCCGCTGGCCGGGGTCGCCACTCTAATCCTGCACACTGCTCACGCGCGTCCGTATATGTGTGTGCCAAATGTGTGAAAAAGTGTGAATAAAATGCAATCCTATGCGACAAACAGATGGTCAAACAACCGGGAGCGATTAGAGCGCCCGAGGAACAGCGTTAAAGACGAACTTGTCACACGAGCATGTCCTTTCGCTGCTCTAGGTGTTTCTTCTGATCCCTGTTTTGTTTGGCACATCGGGAATGTGTGGTCGGCACCTCGGCGGGAGGGAAAGACTCGGGAAAGTGACAAATCGGTTAAGCATACAAATAAACATGTGACACCTTTCGGGATGTCGTCTTCTGCTAAGGTTGGCAGCAAAGATGCATAATGAATCAAAAGGCCTTCCGAACCGATTCCCTGGAGAAAGTAATGAGAATTCTACCATTTCCACACCGCACAAAACCGGCAAGGTGTGTTGGCTGGGGGGGGGAGCTTAAAGCTAGGACAAGAAAATGGGAACAGAACAAACGGTGGAATAAAAACGACGGATTATCCTAAGCTCTCACCCAAAGCGCTCCGAAAATGGGATTACAAGCTTTCAATATCCTCGAAAGAGCGCATATGCTCTTGCTTACCTTGCGGCCCTGCGATCCCTTTTCCTTCGACGCACACGGCTCCATGCACTGTTTCTAATCCCGAAATTGTTTTATTGTATGTTTTCGAAGATTTTAGGCAATGGAGGGAAAAAATGGAGAAAGGTAAAAAACCCCGCAAACGCGACCAAACTCTCCTTAAAGCATCGTGCTCACAAACACGTCCACGCACAAAGCATTTCGGAATCGGATCTACATTCAATCGAGCGCACAGCATCGGAACGATCGTCTGTGGCGGGTTAGGGGGTAAAAAAGCAGCGAAACATACACACACACAACAAACAACAGACGGGTGTATGATTAGTTTTTTTTTCTTCTCTATCTTTCGCTTCCCGATTTTCACTTCTCTAATTTTGTGCCTCAGTGAACATCCTTTTTACTATGCGTTTCTTGCGCTGTAGGAAGCGCTTTAAAGGTAAGGAAAGGCACGCATTCTGCTTCCCCGGCACCAACTGGTACGAATAATTCGTTCGCTCCCTATTCTTTTTTTTCTATTGCCCTGTAGCGTCTTATCGACTGTAGCCAGCCGCCATTCGTTTAGAGACGCTCCCGCTTGCTGATGCACTCACAAATGCCGCACGCATTTCCTAGGTTGATTTGCTCGCTGTTTTCTTGGAATAGCAGCACCGGTCAGACACGGTGCTACTGATTTTCCCACTTTTAGTCCTTTTTTACCTCCTCCTTGAGGTCTAAAAAGTAAAATTGTGCTTCATGTCCTTCCTTCGTAGGATGAAAGAACTCGGTTTTGCATTAGATCGAACCTGCTGCAACTTAATATTCCAATCGCGTTCAAGCCGGTTTGTTCGGTTGTTTCGGTTTGAAAGTAGAGTTTGGCAGATTCGATTTTTACTTCCGAGGTGATGCTTCCCCCCCCCCCCCTGGACGGAAAACTTCTACCTTGAGGGAGATTGTCCTAGAGTTTGATAGAATCCTATTTGCCGTAGTTACTTCTTTGGTGAAGGTGTTTTTGTTGTAGCTGTTGGGAAAAGTTTGAGCTAAAGTTGAAATTCAACCATCAGTCGGGCTGCGTGAGTGAAATGAGGAGGAAAATGTGCTCGATTCGTTCGTTTTATTATGCAAAGGAAGGTGAGGTAGTGGGTAACAAACAGTAATCCAAAATTCACGTCATTTAAAATTGCTAAAATCGTTGCAATAGAATTTTGCTATATTTTGCCAAATATTACACAAAAACGAAAAACAATCCGTGGATCAGTAGTTTTCGTGTAAAAATATAGTTTTTTAGCCAATACACCCCTTACGTTCGGTGTAAATATTCAAAAATCGATTGGTGAAAGCGGTTCTGCGAACGTATTTCAATCTCACACTTTTCTATCCACGATTTCTATCGATTGATCCAAGCCACACCTGGTGAATTAAAAATGAAAATAGTGTTTCCCTGAACCGTTTTCAAACGCAACGCAGCCACCGTTTTCCTCGAAATGATTGTAATGAGAAATATTGAAAATAGATCGTTCTGATCGTTCCGAAAAAAATAAAACCTCCCGTAAAACAATGTTGAATATTCATGGTAACAATAAAAGTGTTTCCACGAAGCTGGAGTTTGTTCTCTGGCATGAGTGTCCAAAGTGAAGAGAATTGGACTGGTCAGTTGACGCATGTTTCTTTGTCTAATTTTATTGCTGTTTTTTTCCATTTAGCTGAAGCCTTTTTCAAAATGCAAACACCATGGTACAGACAGTTTGGACTGGTGTGCACCGAAAAATGTAAAGATTTAATCAACAGGTGTCAAAATGACTCACCGTAGCTCGTTCACTTTAACACACTGTGTTTCAATGCGCAAAGGGGTAAATACTTGTTTTTTTTTTGCTTTTGTTCTTTGTGGAGCTTTTAATGCTCTCATGTGAGTTTGCTTGCTATGGAAAAAAGAAGAGCTTAGATCCCGTCCTCTCCGCGCTCTGTGTTCTATTTTGATCAGCTCAGTGTTCTGTTTGCACATAATGTTTAATGCCATTTTCACGGGTGGTCATCTAAAACGTTTCAAAACTCCCCAAAGAATGGGAGCTAACGCTCGTGCCCATCGTACCAGAAAGCGATAAATTTTTCGGAGTGGTTCGTGTGACGACCACCGGCCGCCGACCCGCTGCTTCTTCCGTTCCTTGCTCCATCTAATCTGCCTACAGAACTTCCTTCCGATGAACGAAATTCCGTTTTCCGGTGTGGCAGGTTAATGCTGTTTGCACGTTCCATTTCCATGCCCAGCCCCGGAGGAAAGAAAGCGATTGAGCATTGGGAGCTTAGGAAGAATGACGTGCCCGGTGCGAATGGTGGAGTGTAGCAGGTCATAAAACATCCGCCAACTTCGGCTCCGGAATGCGATAAGCCCGCTGCCCTCGGTTGACGTGGGCTGGTGCAGAAAGTCGCTGTTGTGGAAGGAAGTTTGTAGATGTACTGTGTATTTTTGTGAGCTTATTTGGGTTGGGTCATCTATCCACCATGAAGCCACTGATGAGGTGTATTATCAAAGAAGAAAAATGTAAACAACGAGGGATACAATAGTCAACATTTCGATAATTTTGATAAACATTAATCATTCCTAATTCAAAATGACAATTAGCTAAGCTCAAAGAAATATTGCAAAATGTTTCATTACATCTCTGACATACGAAATTTTATGGCAATGCTTTATGAAAACATAAATGATAGTTTCAAGAAATTAAAGTTTATGTTGTTTTTAACAGTGCTCGAAAAATTAAAAGTACTGCAAATTTAGACATTTTCAGATTACATTTAGATTAATTTGTGTTGAAAAAATATATAAGATGAAAATGAAAACACTGAAACATAAAATTACAATGCGAAGCACAAAATTTCAACAAAAAACTAAATTATACTTCAAAAATACCAAAAATAAAACAAAATTGAATCAATTTGATTGTATTCAATGTAAAACTGAATTAATTAATTTCAATTAACAAAATGTAACACCAAATAATAGTAAAACGCTACATAAGAAACATCAAATTGTTGCACATAATTTAATAATCATTCTAGAGGAAAAATAAAACAGTGTAGTAATAACTTACACTACATGTTAACAGTATACAAATGACTTCGATGAATCCTACATGCAGCAGATTCAAAAGCACAGCTTAATGCAAAACTAAACCTTGAAGTCATCATCAAACATGTGTTAATGTAATGGCCTTTTCGCATTCAACATGCACATTAAAAACTAAAAGCTCAAATGACATAGACTACAACTTTAATTGCAGTTGTCAATGCATTAAATCTAACCTTTTAAAACGTTATCTTCCGTGACGGCTAACTATGTTTACAACATCATCTAATACAGCGCACAACACATCTTGCCAGCTCGTTCGAGAACATCTTTTAGTAAGCCCACACACACACACACGCACGGACACCTATACCGGTTTGGGCACACGTCTATTTGTTTTAAACCACGATAAACAATAACTTCATGCGTATTTACGATTACGATTATGATCCTCGGCGGCACAATACTGCCGGTGGAAACATACACTCCCACCCATAATGCCAAAGATTGCCCGTGTCCGATTGCCATCGTCGTCACCGCCGCCGCCGCCGCCGCCGCGTGGTCGTTAATGGTTAACGATCTTCAAGCTTTACGGAAAGGAAGGACTGGTACAGGAGAGAGCAGCGGAGGGAAAGGTGGTTTAGGAAATTTAAGATGGTTCCGGTTATTTAGGCGTTAATAGAGCAGCGTTAACCCGGCCGGCGGCACAGTTTTCAGGCTGGCGGTTGGTTTGGGTTTTGCTCGTAAATTTAACTACTTCGCTTCCGATAAGGAATGTTGGGACTTGAGGGCGCAACTTTGGGGTTTTGGAATTTTGTGCACAAAACTTTCCAGGCAGTATGGGGTTAGGGCGTGGCATGCAAGGGAAGGGATATTTAACGGCGACATGTACTCGGTGTCTTATCGGCTTGATTTTGCAGTTTAGGAAGTATAAGAAGGGAAAATACCATTAAAAGGACGTTAAAATGTCACACCAACTGACAAGTGGGAGGGTGAGAAGGGTGAGTCGGTGTAGCTCCAGGTGTCTCTCGATTTAATAGCCTCCCTTTCTTTCCAGCTGTGGAAAAAGGCGGTGGAGCAGGCAGGTCCCACCGATGAGTCTATAATCCTTTGAAATTAATTCTATTGCTGAAATCCTATTTGTGCGTTCCAGGGTCCGTCTATGGAAAAGGTTATTTTTTTTATTGAATTAAAAGCTTCCGGTGTTGGTTTTGCGCTCCCCCGCCAGACATTGTACGCGATTTAGCACGTTTCCGAGAAGTGTTCCCTTTTTTAATGCGTTCTGGTCAACGCGTATCAAAACATGGCCCCATTAAAACTACCCAATGCTTTGATACGGCAAGATGCTTATCGGATGCGACCGTTGGATGCACGGGGAACGGAATGGAAAAAAAAAGTACATTAAATTCTTAGCGATAGTTTCGCCGGAGAAAGGTCACTGTTAAGTAAGCGCACCCGCTGCCATATGATGAGCTGGTACAAATAAACTATTTACTTTATTTCCATTATTACACGCCGTCTTATCTCGCTGAACATATCTTTATTGTAGACGCGCGATCGCGCATCTCCAGTGCACATGTTCGTCTTACTTTTTTGAAGGTCTTCTCTATAGACTTGAGGGTAACCCAACTGTATGTTTTTGCCTGGCACTGTGTAAACAATGTATCCCTCCTTCGGTTTCACTTCAACTCCAACGGGAAACTATTGTTCCGCGGTTTGTTTTATGAGCCTTCCATTAACATTTTCTGAAATGTCATGTAGTGATACACACGATCACGATGAAGTTATGCACCGCAGAATGCTCCACTCTTACCCATATGACGGTGGAAGTTGCTAGCGATGGTTTTACAAGAAGGAAAACAATAAAGAACACCTGCTACTCGCCACGTACCTTTAGAAGCTGTACACAAGTCTCTACCTCAACCCGGAGGGTAGAATATCACTTTCCATCTACACCAGCGAGCCAAAGCCCTCCTACGAGCGCTCGGTAGAATAATTCCTGTGCTCGCCTAAGCCCTTAAAAAGATAAACAGTAATTTTAATTAAAAAATTAAATGTCATAAGAAACCGCATCCTTTCCGAAGCGGAGTTCAAGTCTTTTTCATTCTCCCCCGATCGGTTGGACAAGATGAGAGCTTGATAGGTTTTGATGCGTTCCATCGAGATAACGACACTGGAACCCTTTGCAGAGCACAGATCCTTTCCAAACCCTTCAGGATACTCGCAGGGTGTGTGTGCGCGCGCGCGTCCGTGTCTGTGTGGTCAGAAGGTTAAAAGTTGCCGCCAGCCCGAACCCCGGTGTATTTCTAATCTTTTTCAGATCGTGTGGCATGATGCCTCGCGGTTCCATTCTAACCACTGGACGGCTTTTGTAAAGAAAGAGCAGAAAAAGAATGGAATAATCGCATTCATAAGCACTCCCAACGAAATGCATCCATCGAACCGCAAAAAAAACCTTTGGTGGTTGGTGGAGGATGAGAATTAGGCAGGCTGATTTGTAGTCCCGAGATAAGCGTCCTGCATCTTTGTGCTTCAGGCAGTGTAAACGGGGTTGGAGTGTTTTTTTTTTTCTAAACGATCCTTCAAACGGATGCAGCTGGCAGGATATTGGGAAACGTTTATTGAAATTGAGTTTTAGTGGAATGCTTAGAGATATGATTTTGTGATAAGAAAATGCAGAGAACTTTCGGACACGTGTAGCATTAGTCATGCTTCATTTTTTGTTTGAATCTAAGAAGAATGTTTCGTCCTTCGTTATTTCACGGCAATTTTTTTAGATTCTTTATGAGCTTTGCAATTATACGGCTTAGTTGGTGCCAAGAGCTGTATGTAGAATAGTCATATTTGTTGCATTAATATAGTGCTGTAACTACTAGCTTTTTCAACCTATTTTCTCGATTTAATATAAACTTATACTTGTCAATGCTATTCCGTGTATTGATGTCTATTAGTTTTGAAATCAAAGCAAGTGATGAAATTTCAAATGCCAATTAATCGGAAAACCTTCTGAATACGTTGAGAATTTTTAGAAAACATTAATTTTAGGCAGCATCACGAATAAACTTATTAAAGGTAATGCTGTATGTGCCTCCAGGGACGTACGGTTCCACGGTAGCAATTTTTGAGCTGCTCCTCGACCTCCGCAAACAGTAGTTGATCAGTGGTTTCATCGTAAAGAAGTAAAGCATCTCAACGATGCTAAGCAAACTGACACCCATAAACAAACCAAGAATACCGCCACAGTTCGCGATGAAGTCATTAAGTCCGAACAGTTGGTTGCGTTTGATCGAGATAAACTGTGCCTCTTTATAGTAAACTGCTAAAGATGATAGTTCCGAACTAGAAACAACAAAGCACGATTTAGCTAAATACACTCACATTTTACCTTAATCACCTACTTATTCAGTTCCTTTTCACACAGATGAATCGTGTCAGTTAGCCGGCGCCAATCGAAGTGCGACTGCGAGATCTCTGTCTTGTACTTCAGAAAGATACAGGCCGGCAGACAGTTGCACGATTGCAGCAACATTTTCGTTGAGTTATCCACCGAACCAAGTCCTTGCTCCTGGAGGATTAATTCGGCCTCTTCACAGCAGGCCAGTTTTGCCAACCCACAGATGTGGACGTTGGCCGCTCGTGGCATCGAAAACTGGACGCAACCGCACATATGCAGCGTAAAGTTTGACAGACACTCCAGCTCACAGTTGCCCTTGGTGTAGATACGGAAAAAGCGCAGATAGCGTTCGTGCGGATAGTAGCACAGCCTTTTCTCCGGACTGTAGGACATCACGTTCTCCGAGGTGGTGATTTGCAACGGATCAACGCTTACGGTAAGTGCTTGGTTCATCGGAATGCGAATGTTTTGGTTTGAGATCTGTGGACACTGGTTAGGGGTGTGGAGTTGCGATTGATATCCCTGAAATGAGTTCTAGAGGTGGATCTTTTTGTTAGAAAACTTCTCACTATCCTTGGTGTTAAAGTAAGGCTTACTCCACACAGATAGTCCATATCGCTCAGTTCAGATTTCAGGCCCACGAACAAACCTGCCGTAGAACCCGGGCTAGCTACGCGTCGCGGATAAGCTTTCAGCCCTATATTGGGACGATATCCATGCTCCATTGACCAGTTCTTGGATGATCGCTTCTCTCCAAGATGTTCAAAGTCTTGATGGTACTCCTCCTTCCTCAGAATATCGTCCGCTCCAAGTCCATTGAAGGTGTAGCAAATGCCACGCTCCGTGAGCGTTGGCTCGAACAGTTCGCTACAGTTGACGTATTTACCTCGCCAAATGCACATTAGGAACAGTTCCTCGAACGGAGGTGCCATCTCCTGCAGCAGGTGTACGAGATTGTCGTCAAATTGCTGTTTGACTAAGTATTTATTGAACGAAAAGTCGCACACCTGTATCATGGCGAGAAACCGATCGTAGCTGTAATATTGAAGCCCGTTGTCAATAAGAACTTTCAAGCTATTTAGTGAAGTCTTACTCTTCATCCGTCACGTTTCCACCGTGCACAAGGTGCTGATAGATGGTAGTAAAGTTGAGCACTCTTGATTTCACCTTCGTAATCGGACAGATTGTAACGGCCGGGAAAGGAATATCGTGGACTGGTGTTGGTTTTTCAGCGAATGTTACAACCACCGGGGAGCGTGTCCACTTATCGTACACCGTTTCTATGAGGCTAGCACATCCGTAGATCGAAAGGACGCACATCGCTATCCAGAAAACCCTTACAAAATAAGAGATACGAAACGTTATGAAGGGTACTTGAATAATAAAAACAAAACCTTACTTCTCCACTCTCGTTCGGCCATTGCCGACGAAATACTTGAACCCATGGATAGAGCTATTTCCGCAGTAGTCGCGAAATATATCCAATCCCGCGTTTCGCGTCCTTCGCAGCTTGCGCGCAGTGATCGGTCGGTTTTGTCGTACAAACTTGGCCGCCCGATCGGAGTAGCGCCGTATCGGTATTGACGCTGGCGCCATTCTCATACTAAAACCTTCTACGTGCAAAGCCGACGCTTCTCCGGGTCCGGGTGCTGTGCGGTTTCTATTCTGGCAAGTCGTGCAATTAGCACGCCCTCGCGCGGCATATCGATGTCATGTATCGGTTCTGCTGCTGTACGGAGCTGTAAAATATTCAGACGAAATATCGCTAGCACGACAGCGACATGCAAATATGGGACGCGCACGCGGTGCTTTTCGGTGTGGCGTATGTGCGATAGGGCTGTGTTTGTAAAAAGGGGTTGGGCAATGTAACGGGTTGAGTTTTACAAGCCGTGGTTTAGCGTTTTGTTTGACCTTTTTCTTGTTTTATTGCTTGTACAGTGTACTATCAAGATGGTGTTACGGCGGCCCGATAAACTTTGGTTTGTCACGCTTGAGACTACGTATAGGGACTTTATTTTTGTAGTTATCTATTTTAAATAGACTCGTAACAATTCCATTGAGCAATCTATCATATCATTATGGATATTAAGTCCTGAAAACAGTTTAAGCTACAGATTATGGCAAGAGCAGACTTTTCTTACAATATTCTTAGTGATAATGTATTCATACCAGAATTTGAAGTCTTTATTCCTTGGCTTTATGTTTACTTGTTTATGTATCCTTAATTTCTCAATATTGTAAACACCTTCATAACCATTTTTTGGCAATTTTAAAAGTGTTTGGACACGTGAAAAGCATAAATTTGATAAATTTCAAATATTTCATCAATTGCTTCAAAACTCATTCCTCTGATGTCTCGAATTAAAACTGAAGCTTTCATCACTCGAAGGTGTGAAGCGTTCCGCACCTTTATCTGTAGCTTTTTATTGCCCATCAATGTATTTGCTGCTTGCGGCAAAACCAGTCCTGTGTCTACAAAAGCCGCTTTCCATCCATCATCCGTGCACTTTCGTTCGTTTCAGTGCAGGATTATTTCGGAACAATTTGAAAGAAAACGTAATGCAGTTTTGCTCTTCCTGCCTCGGGCAAAGCTGCTCAACTGCGGAGAAAGTGCCAAAAAAATTACACCCTGCACCGAACTCGCTTTTGTTTTCTTCATCTTCCAATTATCCTCACACAACGCAAAAGCCCTGGTCTCGTTGCTCGTTTACGAACGTCCCTAATCAGCCCTGTGGATCTGGATGGCAAAGGGGAAGCACGCGGCGAGCACCGCCGGAAAGGTATTCCGCAAAAACCGCAAAAGAAATTTAAAGAAGCGTACAATCGCGATGTGACAGCGCTGCCCCACTACAATTGGTTAGCGGCCGTCGCTAAAATAAAAGAAACCCGTCCATCATACGAAGCGTCGTCAGCGGGACAATTTTGTTCCACGGTTCCGTTTGCGGGTACACGCCCTCTCTTGGAGATTGATCGAGTTGCGTGCCGCTGGGGTAAATTTCAATTTCAGCAATACCGAAACGCAACAAGGAAACGAGAGAACCTGGTGAAAATTGTTTGCAAATTGCGGTTCGCGATCGCGCACGATTTTTCTCACCTCCCACCAAATTGCGTAGTTAATGGAGTTTTTTTTGTGTGTTTTGTTTCTTGCTCTCTCGCTCTAAAAAAAGTCCGGTCCGATCTTCTTCAGCTAATTCGCTGGGCACGTCAGCACGGCTTTTTACGTATGTGGATTTTTCACCCTTTTGTGCACCCAAAACAGGTAACACTGTTTGCATTACGGCTCGACAGCGTTCTTTGCAAGCTTCAAACAAGCATGAAAAATGTGCTCTTAAGATGATCGTCTCCTTAAGCAAGGTAGAAAAGAACAGGAGACTGTTAACAATTCGTCTTGCCAGGATCGGATTTTTTTTGCGCGTGCGCTCTGATGGAATGCCCTAAATTTTGGGGAGGATCATCGTACTGGGCCGTGAAATTTTTGTCAGATAAACAACCGAAAATCTTCCACTGCTTGACAGTTGATCAGAACGTCCCTTTTTTTTGCTGATGAATTTGCAGGCCCTTGATTGTGGTGAAGTACGGACTGAAGAAGGTGCACCGAGTTATGATCTTGGAGCGTCACGATTTTGCTTTTGGCACGTTTTTAGCTTTTGCTTCTTGCTGTGGTTTTTTCATGCTGAAACAGCAGGCTCACAATGTTTCTTTGGCCAAAAAGATTCAATTGCTTATTTAATTAAGGTTTAAATATTGTGAAATGTAAAGATTTTCATAAAGAAACTTTTTTAAATTGAGTAAAGTTGAAAATTTTATATTTTTAAAACGATATTAACGCCATTGAAGCATAATGCATTCGAAAATAAATTGTCCATTGGATTGAACGACTCTCCCTCACTATGCAAAAGCAGCCGAAAACTGCAATCGCCTGCAGCCATCCGTTGCTCATCCGTCCATCGGACAGCGCAAAAATCCAAATCCGAAGTCGGCTGCCAAGCTTCGCCAAACTGTTGAAATAATAAATAAACAACAGTGAATAAATAAATATTCATTACTTCCAAGATATTTTTGAAGCCCTTTCGCTGCCTGCCTTTCTCTGGCGGAGGGAAAACTGCGATGCCGAACTGGAAGGACGGGCACGATCACGGACTTGTCAATCTTGCTCGGCGACGACGAGCTGTTGCACATCGAGTGCAACGTTTTATCAAGCCAATTTCCGGAACAAGAAACGGCGTAATGCTCCGAGGATTTCATCTTAACACCAAGCTTTAAAACATAAAGAGAATTTAAAGACAGTTAAAGAGTTAAGGCATGGGAAAGGATTTTAAAACGATGATTGCCTTCGGACACAGTTTTAAGGCCAATTGAAAGTTAAATAAATTGTGCTTTACTTTCCAACCGATTTATGATTGTTTGACGCTACTTTTTATCTCACAGCAAATCTACAACCATCTTCAAATTCATTTTTAATGTGCCCTATGACACGCTCGTATTAATTAGGGCACGTCTGGGAGTAGTTTCGTGTCAATTTTTAATCAGGATCCTTCTCGCCATATGCACGCCACGAGCTAGTGCGTCAAGCGCCCCGGAAGTAATGTTCCAGTTGTATTAGAACCTTACACAACACAGGACATGGTGGAAACAAAGTTTCCGAAGCTACGTACGTCAGTACCTGCCTCAGAGGGAAATCTCTGGGAGCCGGAGCTTCTAAACGAGTCATATAAAGAGAGTGGACCGCGCAGCCTTTGGGTAGACTACTGTATGAACAGTACGATTCACGGGTTTAAGTACCTTGTAGGCAATAAGCGGACAACTATTGAGAGGTAATTTTGCGTGGAATAAACCAAAATTGAACACCTAATTTAAGATCTCATCATTATAGGATCTGGTGGATTGTTGTGTGTCTGCTCTCACTGTACGGTTGTGGAACACTCATACACAGTGTCTACATAAAATGGGACAAAGAGCCAGTTGTGGTAACGTTCGGAGAGAAGCCAGTCCCCGTGTTTACAATTCCCTTTCCAGCCGTAACGATCTGTCCCGAGACAAAGGTGCGCAAGAAGGATCTCGACTTCACGACCGCTTATCAGCTGTACAATGATGAGGAGTTGTGGCAGTTTATGGCAACAGAGCAGTGAGTGTCAATATGAAGAAAAATGATTTGGTTTTTGGTATACTAAGCGCCGTTTGCTTACTTTACTGCAGAATTGACAAGCTAGAGGCCCTGCTGCAGGTGTGTGACTTTTCGTTCGGCATCGAAATGAATAACGATTCCTATGCGGACGATGTGGTACCGCTCCTGCAGCGCATGGCAATACCGTTCGAGGATATGTTTTTGCTGTGCGGTTGGCGAGAGCAGGTGATCGATTGCAGAGACTTTTTCAAGGAAACGCTCACCGAGGCGGGAATTTGCTATACCTTCAACTCGCTCGCTGCGGACGATCTGATGCGGCGCGATCAGCTGCACTCGGAGTACGAGTACATGGCGGAGAATCAATCTTCCAAGCAGTGGAACATGGACGAAGGGTACAGTAGCCGGGCCGGGGGAGACACGTACCCAAGGCGTGCCTTTGGAGCAGGAAGACGCGCTGGGTTGTTTGTCATAACAAAGGTTCAGATATCGGATATGGATTATATGTGTGGGGTGAGTGCCAAAATTCCGAACACCTTTAAGGCCGGGCTACATTGATCGTACTCGCAAGCGTAATTTCGATTTTCACTAGCACATCTGGCGGCAGCTGACCGAAGCATTTTGCCAAACAACTTGAAGCCGCTTCAGAAAATATGTTATTTTTCCTTGTTTTTTACTTTAACTGGACTGGGAAAGCTATGCAATTGATAGATGAATATGTTGTTCACGTATTTCAGCCATTTTCGCATCAAAAAACGATGAAAAAACAACTTAAATTTGAGATCCGGCACGACCATTCCCTCGACGACCAAACAAAGGTTCGGTCAGCCGCCGCCAGATGCGCTAGTGAAAATCTAAATTACGCTTGCGAGTACGATCAATGTAGCCCGGCCTTTACAAACCATAATATGTTGCCTCTCTCAGAACTCATTCCAAGGGTTTAAGGTGCACCTACACTCACCGGTACAGTATCCTAGGATGGTGAATGAGTTCTTTCGCATCCCGCTTAGCCAGGAAGTGTCCGTGTCGGTTGAACCGATTCTGTTCGACACCACTGCCAATGTGCGACGGTATGATCCAAGTCGGCGACTCTGCTACTACAACCACGAGCGATACCTGCGCTATTTCAAGGTGTACTCAAAGTATAACTGTGACATTGAGTGTCTTTCCAACTATACGCTGAAGACTTGTGGTTGCGTACCGTTTCCGTTGCCTCGCACGAAGGATGACAGGATCTGTGGGATGGGCAAGGCTAGCTGTGCCGATATGGCACTGTCCGTGTTGGAGGAGATGGACTTGCTGCATGAGCTGAACAAAACCGACAACTTTCTGGAGCACTGCAACTGTTTGCCGTCGTGTAATGCACTGTTCTACAACACAGAAATATCGCAGGCAATGTTCGATTGGAGAAAGCTGGCAGAGAACATTCATCTCATCGCTGGTGTGGACGACAAGTGAGCCATAATAGAATCAAAATTACGGGATTGGTTGGGTTCTTTAAAACTGATTTCTCTTCGCCTCCAGCACGGAACTGTCCTATCTCTCAATATACTTCAAAGTGTCTCGCTTTATCCCGATCAAGCGGAGCGAATTGTTTGGCATCAGTGACTTTCTCGCCAATTGCGGCGGCGTTTTGGGACTGTTTATGGGCGTCAGCATACTGAGCATTGTCGAGCTCGTCTACTACTGCACACTGAAACCGCTCATTGCACGCACCAGAGCCAGCAACGATCGGGCCGAAACGGCCAGGGTGGTCAAATCAACGCTCATTCTTCCACCGCCCGAGTACGGGCTGGCGGGCGACATTCGTATTCGCAAAGCCTCCACCAACAAGTGGTAAAACCAAAGCATTCCTCTCAGTTCCTGCAGTGCCGTGCTGTGTCACCGCCTGTTCGCGCTAACTGGACCGGTGTCGTCCAGCAAAAGGCCCGTAAGATTTATGACGATGAGCTAAGATGAATGGCACGCTGCTTTATCATCTCGCTTGGCTCGCTCCCCCTTTTGCGATCGCGGTCTAGGAAGTGATCTTCATTCCAACCCGAAATGAGTCCGGGGCCGATTTATCGAAACTTGTCGCCATAAATCAACCTATTGGTTGAATAAATTATAAACACCAAAATTCACTCCTGTACCACGGCGGCTTTTTTCGGGCAAACGTATCGCTCTTCTAATGGACGGTGATGGAACCCGATAAGTCGTCGGCTCGTTTCTGTTCGGCGGGAGAAGTTTTAAAATTTCTCCCTCTACTGGAACGTGTGTCAAACACATTCTTTTAGGAAATTTTGCACCTCAGAAAAAGGAACAAGTACAGCGAGACACACACACTTCATCTTATCTAATCAACACGGCGGCGCTGGCAGCGGTAGATGATAAATTCGTTACCGGAACAACCCTCGTGAGCCTTCTGGCGCGGGGTGAGTAAATGATGGTAATAAATCTTCCCATTCTATGACTTATTAATATCTTAAATTTTTCTTCACAGCCCTCCACAAATGGGCATTTGATGTGCGTGAAGAAGTGTCTTAAAAACCAACATCGCACTCGCCAGCAAGGCACGACGGTAGCTACTTCCTTTGGCAACCTGTTTAAACCGGTAATTGGGAAGCGCGTGTAAGCTCCGCAGTCAGCGTCTTAAAGCACTTGCGCACCACGGGTAAAATGCAATTAAACTTTTCCTAATTGCTTATGAATATAAATAGCCAATTTATGGGCATGTGAATGAATGTGCTGGGTGTCTGTATGTTTGCAAATAAATAAATGAAGTTGGTAGCTACGGGGGCATCCGTTTTAGCTTCTCATCAATGGGCCGTAAAATATAAGACATGTGAATTGGAGGAAGGTAATGCTGAACGTCGCCCATGCAAGCAGCGGCTTGAAACGCGTACAGTGCTGAGGGAATGAATAGGTGTAACTATTTGTTTGGTTGTTTTGTTTTGCAAGTATAGTAAACAACCATTTATTATTTTTCAAATTGTACATCCTTTAAAATAATAGAAAATTCTCTAGTTGTACTACAAAAGACTGGCAACTATTGAAAAAGTACTTATTATTTGGTTTCATTTTCAACGTTCGATAATATTGGATGCTTTTTTCCTAAATTTGGTTTCAAATGTAAAGATTTTTGAAATGGTTCAGATTTTGTTTATTCGTTTAGTTACCAATTTATTGAATAATTCTTAATTTTTTAAGCTGTTATTATTAATTTAAAAAAAAACATTACAAAAAACTCGTCTTTTCATTATTTGTCATTTTAATTGCTTATTGAAATTCATTTTCAATGTGCATGTGAATTGTTAATGCAGGATTAGTCAAAAGGTTTACTAAACAATAATGAGGAAATATTTTTTTAACAATACAGTGAACGTTTTTGTTTAATTGAATTTTATATACGATAAAAAAGTAGATAGAAAAGTACTCTCTTTTCAACAAGCTTAATGATAGTCATGATGATAAATATTACCTACACTGTAACAAAAAAATGTACCTGTCCTTTCTTAAATACAGTAAAAAGATGTTCGATTTTAATGCCGCAAATTGTGCGTTTGCCGTGTGTGCGCCTGGATAAGGTAAAAGAGAAATGTAAAATCCGCACGAAGAAAGCCTTTTTCCCGCGCCGAACGAAGAAACCCACATTTTTGCAACGTTAACAAAAAACCAAAAACTGAAGAGAAGATTCCAATCATTCATCAGTTGTGGCAAAAAAGCCTTCACAGGTAAGTCTAAAGACTTTTCTCCCTTTCCACGACGCTTTTGGTTGCTGTTTTATTTGACTTCTTTTTCTTATTTTCACATTCAGCCACGCAATTGCTGATCGTAATGTTGTGCATCGTTTTTCGTTTTCTTTTTTTCACTCACCCAAGCCCCAACCATTCCAAGCAATTGATGGTGAGCTGCGACCCGCCTTGTCTGTACTTTGCCTGTGCTGCTCGTGCCGGCCAGCTTAAAATGAATGGGTGTTATTTATTTTATTGTAAATTTCCTACATTAGCTACCCATTCTACACTCACTTTGCACCGCCAGTGTCTGGTCAGCGTACCGTGGACGACAGGGAGGTGCGTTGTTTTTCTCCTCCAGTGCTTGGTCTGCCGTAACCAACCCGCTATCGCCCGTTGTCGCCCATTAGCGTGACCTTAAGTGAAGCCGCAGCGCACACATTACTCAAACCTCGGTCAGCAAATCATTTTATTCTGTTAAGCGGGCGCTTTTTTTCTGTTGGTCCCCTTGACGCCCTTCCTTTCCATTAAAGCCAGCCGCAACGTGCCATGACATCGAACCGCTGAAACCGCGTATGTGATAGCATTTTTTGGACAGTTTAATAATTATTCTAATTCATCTCATCGCTGCCCATCGCACACACGCATGCACGCCACTAATGAGCCGAGGAAGGGGTTGCGTGCCGAGCGAGGCACAGGGCAGGGAAAGCTCGCGTTTTAACATCCCATTCCGCCAACCTCAAGGGACAAGCCTCCACCAGAGGTGGAAAATTAATGTTTAGTTATTATGATTATTATTGCGCGTGGGCACACACACACACACACACACACACACACACACACACACACGATCGCTGACGATTTAGCAGGCCTCACGTGTTCCCGATTCCATGACGGAAAAGGTTCGTCAAACTCATCGGCTGCACGGTGTGTACGCAAATTAACGGTAAACTGTCCATCTGGGGAACAATCGCACGCCATCGGTCCGCGGGTCAACCTGCCCGTGAGAGGTCAATTTAGAGCTGAATGGACGGTTTTCTGAAAAATTGTACCCACCGAGGCGTTTAATGGGTGGGTGGACTTTTTGGTGAAGCTTTTATTGCGTGGAATAAGCGTGAGCTGAATTTCGCTCATTTCCGGCAGAAAGCGGCTGTGTGAAAATTTTCGTTTTTTTGTTTGAAAATGAAATTTCTGGTCCAAAATTGCTGTTGTAATTTCACAATGATTTAAAATAATAAAACAGTACATTTCATGGATTTTGACAGTAGGTCAGTTCGAAAGATTTCAAAGAATGTTGTAAAGTGTTAAAACTAGGAATTGCTGCAAGTGTCTTTTGGATGTGCTTGTGCAAGTTCTACGCAAGGTATCGCTTATCGTTGTTATTGCTGTCTATCATGAAGTATTCTTGGTGTCTAGGAACGTTTTAAACCCTTTTTTATGAATAAAAGTTACAAATGTTAAACTTAACGAACATTTTCTGACGAATTGCTACTGGTAGAGCACGAAAACCATAAACTTCAGTTAAAGTTCAGGTTAGGTTAGTTCAGGGTTAAGGCAATAGTGCTTACTAACTAAAGCGTTCAATTATTCTGGTGTACGACATATAGGTATCTGGAGACGAGAATGATAACTTAATGTGCGACAAGGAGCATAAAAATGCACCCAAGACAGAAGGGAAGGTGCATCAATCGCATTAAGCAACAAGCCAGCCACGAAAGAGGCCTGAGCGACCGAGAGGCGGTGCTGCTACTTAGCTAGGCCAAATAGAGCGCATCTATCGTCATACCAAGGAAGGGGAATAGAGTGATAAAAATATCACCCAGCGACCTACGAAATACAATCCTTGTAAATCGTCTCTGGATCACCCCAATCCTTTGGAGCAGAGATACTGGAACATGAGATCAGATGATACAGCCATATTCCAGTACGGATCCAACAACAGTTAAGAGACTTAAGACAGAAAGGATAGGGAATTTCAGTGGACATAAAATATAACCAAGACATGTTTGGCCTTATTGATGACTTAGTCCGTATGCTCTTTGAAAGAGAGGCTCGGGTCAAAGAAAACGCCAAGATCCTTAGACAAGGACACACGGGGAATAGGGTCATCAATGAGACTATTATGAAGTAGAATTCTGCATTTTTGTTATAAAGGTGTCATACTTGACGCTTTAATAAACATTTCTGTTTCGCTACAAAATGAAAAATTTAAGATAGAAAAACCTTAAAATGAAACTTCAAAATAATATTGTTGTCTGATGAAACAATCAGATAAAGATTGCTAGGGTAATATGTACGTATGAGGCAAAACTCAATTTTTTTGATTTCCAATGAAAAACGAGTTTTGGTCACGAAAAAAAGTACACTACATACAATCGCTAGCAAATTGAGAACTATAAAAAAAAATCGTAAGTGGTGCGTTTTACCCCATGAACCCCTATAACACAAAAATTGTTCAGATTTAGAGGATTTAGCAAAAGTTTTGAACTCTTAAATACAATAAGAATTTTAAAAATCTTACAAAATGTATCAGAAAAAGTCGGAATTGAAGATTTTTTGTAGGAAATTCATTCAAACTTTACAATAGCGTCGATCAAACAAATTGATCAACATCGGTGATCATAAATACCATCTTTACGGTGTAACAAACCCTCATTACCAATGCACCTTAACGCATTGCTCCTAAGGCCCTCAATCAGCGCACACCTTTTTTCCTTGGAAAATGATGTATTCCCGCAGCAAACAGCTCGCATTGTATTCAACGAATCATCGCACTTTGCTTGTGCGTTGGTGATTCGAACGCGCTCGATCCCTCATTCCCCATTTCTCATCCACCAAAGCATCATGCTGCGTATCGCCCCAAAACACACATCCACATACGCTTTATGCACATGCTGCGTACGGCATGGAGGGCGAAAAATTTGAATTCAATTGACATTTTAACTGCATTCAATTCAATGTCGCTGCACCCGCTAACAGTGGCAAAGGAAAGGAATTGGAAATTCCACCCGGTATCGATTTCCCGGAATCAGTACCCGCTGGCCGTACCATCCATACCAATTACATCACTTTACGCTTTCGTGTGTTTTCTTCTTCTTCTCGGGGGGGTCTCGGGTTTGGTGTATCCCGCACAAGAGACACATCGCTCATTCGTCATTGCATTCCCGGGGGCAACCTGTACGCTTTGATATTATTCTAATTTCACATTTTGCTCATGATTGTGCGCACAGGTTGTCGGGTTTCTTCAAGATTGGAATCATTTTCCTTGGGCCACGTTATTTCGTCGTTTCGAAACAGTTTCCTACGGCGTGCCCCACTGCTGCAAGGCAAATGGATGTTATGAATTTATCAAAAATCACGTTCCAGCAGTGCAAAATGGGAATTTTATAGCTTGTGCCGTGCTATCTCTATCCCGATGAGCGCAAACGTTACACCGCTGTGCGGGTGGATGACAATCGTGACAGTCACAAGTGCACGAGTGTGGTGTTTTATTCGGTGGCACCCTTTTTGTGAGAGCGTTTGGCTGCGCTCCTTCATCTTCACTTATCAAACACAAAGCGCAAAAACGGGGCGCACGGGACGGGCGAACATATGCAATGCAAACTTGTCGCAGAGGGTTTTGCGGGCACACCTTTTATTTTTTATTTCTTATTCGCACGGCCATGTACGCGAATGCTAATGAGATACGTGTTTGCTTGTTGGCAGTGGTGACACACATACCTCACACAGGCCCTTTGTGATCGGATATCGATTCGAACGTCCTGCTGCCGGCGTAGCGGGCGAGATTAAACGCATCGGAAGCGAAACGATGGATGATTGACGCGCCCTTGGGTTAGTTCGAAAATTAGAACACTTTTCGTGCGAGCGTGCAGAGCGAAGGATGGCGCAGCGAAACTGTTTGGAACGTATTAATCCAACACTGCGATAGGGAGTCAAGCTGTCAATTTCAATTAAAACCAAATGTCGTTCCAGTGTGTACGTTAGATGAGTTCACGTGAACGATACGAGCGAGGGTGTTTTTGCTAGAAAGAAGGTAAATCATTTTCAGCTAGGAACAATGTTTCAATAAAAATCGATTAATCTTGTAGCGTTTTATAGTACGGTGTTTGTGTAACGTTTTGATATACAAATATTTGGTAAAATAGTAACAATTTTCCTAAGCAGCTGAGTATATTTACAGCAAAAATTGTTTTATTTATTTTAATTCACATTACTGCGGCTTCAACCGAATTTCCAAAAAAAAAAAGAAAATGTTTCAGTATAGGAAAATCATAATGTGTGACCATTTTCAAAGATAAAAAACATCAACATAAAAACACTAAAACCAGAAACAAAACGATATATTTAGAACTAAAATCTATATAGGAATATAGTTCTTTTTCAGATGTTATGCATCTATTCACATCTTTCTTCGCAATAAAAGAAAATTTTATTTTAGCGAATTTTGAGCCAAAGCTATTGGACATTTTAAATTTATCATAAAATCATTACAATTAGAAAATATTTTTGAGGACGTAATTTATAGTAGATAATAAAACCTCACAGGCAGAATAACACAAAGTCTTACAAGTTATAGATCAATCGAAACCATGTTCGTTCTGGAAATAAAACTGAAATTGGCAATAAGCCCTTAATGAGGCCTGCGATAATTTTGCCATAAATTCAATAATAAAATTTAAAATGTTTCCTTTAGGAAAATTTTATGTATCCTTTTGTAAGACAAAAATTTGCAGCAATCATAGAATCCTATAGTTCCAAACAGTTACTGAGTATTTTCGTATCAAAACCAGATTTAAACGTTTCCAGAAAAATCTAAAGAAATCGTCAAAATGGCCCTCATTGTTATTTGTGAAGAAATGCGACCCGCGAACCAAAAAGTTTGAAGATCCTTATGCTAACGAATAGTACTGAAGTAAATAATTGAAATTATAAAAATTGAAATTATTAAACAACAACAAAAAGTATATAGAAAATGCTAATAACATTCGCATATAACCCACTTGAAGGTTTTGTTCCCCTGAAGTGTATTTAAATTATTAGAAAACTTTTCCCGGGCACCGTCCGGGCTCCCCCAGCTCACACTAAACCGAATGAAAAACATCCCTTGGGCACACCCATAATCAGATGCCTAGATTTAAATGTTTCTATTTCACTGATCGAACTGAAAGGACGATCCTTCCTCCCGCCTAATGCGCCCTAACCAATAGCGAAGCAAAGTGACAAGACCTTTTCAACAACACACAGCACAAAATGCCACGCTCAATGAGTTGTGTCTATCTTTTCCTATCCGTTTCGCCAGAAGGACGATACGGCTCTATAATGCACACAATGTTTGAACCAAATAATGGCAAACCATTCCCTTCCCAGCACACACACAGCACCTCCGCACGGTCACGGGTGAAGGGTTTAATTCATAAGGATTATATTGACAGAGGCCGACTACTAAATAAAACCGACCCCGCGGTTTCGAGTGCTGCAGGACATTTTCAATTAAATTATTTGCAGCCTATTACGGTCGGTGGTTCAGAGGCCGCCTGGGTTGGTGGGTGGGTTTTGTGAGCACCTTTTTGGTGCAAAGCGAGAAGCTCGAAACGAAAGGGGTCAGGGATCTGGAAAAGACAATTGAAAGAAACGAGGATGACTGTTGGGTAGAAATGGATGTACGATAAAACGGAAAGAATGCGTAAAGTTGTTGTTCCGGTTTTTCCTGATTTTGAATGTCAGCAAAAACCGACGGCAATCAAGCGGTGGGAGAATTTTCCCCCTTTTGAGGCAACGGGACATTGCTTTCCCTGGGAGTCACATCACGTGACCACTTGCGTTCACTACCGAGGGGATAAAAGATAAAAGAGTGCAGCTAAACCACACTCGCAAACACTCACCGCAACCGTTTGCCGTTCGCGTGAAAAGGTTTTTATTTTTTCGCAGCTCGCTGGAACTAAGCCCACTGGGGCCCGACTGGGAAAGAGCCTTCAACGTGGGCCGGAAGTGGGTGAAAAATTGCACCCCTAGCCTACGATGCCGCTCGTCGGCCGTCCGAGAACGGATTAAGTGCGGATGCCGGGCCCCGCGTACGGTAGGCAGAAATAATTTATCCCCAGCTAATCAACCAATCAATCAATCATGATTAAAATATTTAAAAGGTGGAAGGCACACACACACACACCACTGCATGCGGAGCCGCACGGTGCCGCTGACAGCTGATTGATCCGAATGGGTTTCGGATGTGATTTTCAAGTGGCTTCTGTTTTGCTCCCTTTTTACAGCTCCTGGACGGCCTGAAGGGGGAAAGTGTGGTGGTGCATTTGTTTACTAAACGGATAAAAATGGAATAATGCACTGAATGGGAAAGCGTTACGAAGCGAATACGTTTGCTGATTAAAGATTCAATGCGAAGATCGAATTGTTGTGGAAATATTTAGACAATCCCACAAGGTTGATTAGGGAAATTTTTAGAAAAAGTAATCACACATTCGCTCGCTCGTATTAGCCACGGATGCACAAATTCAGATTTTCCCTCTGCACATTGCTTTTCATTAATGGCACCAAATTAAAAAGAAAAGTCATTCACACAACTCTAAGACAACAGAATCACGCCAACTAAGTAATCAATCAACCATAATTAGCAGAGCATAAGCCCTTCTGTTTATGATTCACACAAACTGAAAAAAGAATGCCATCCTGGGCCAATGTCTCAATCACGGCTCGTAACACTTTGACCAGTGTTTGAAGCATTATCTAATTAGATATCTCATCCGAGACAGCGTCCGAGAGCACAGCACACATATACACACACTTGATTTATGTGATAAGGGGCGAGAGTGTGCGTGGAGTGGTGTTTTGGGCATAAGAGATTTTTGTTTTGCCTTTTCGTTCGGTTGGTGTCAGCTTTTGCATTCATCGATCTTAATTTGGGGAATTAATTTCACTAAATGAAAGTATCATTTGCACATGTTCCAGGCAGTGGAGCTGGATGAATCAGATTTGGAGTATATGTGCGTGTTGTGTATAATGAATAAAGAATATTCGTTTTGACGGCTGACATAAGATTCATTAGATTAGTTTTTTCAATATATTACATTGAATATTACTCATTATCTTCAAGGTTCATGTTGTGTTTGAACCTTTATTGCTACAATTGAATAACTCAAAATGGTGCGGCTATGATCATGCAACAAGTGCATTCAAGTTCACTGTTTCAATCAACCTTGTATAAGAACTAAGGTCTACAATTGCCAGGCTGACTTCGTGGATAGCTTGCATGGCAGAACAGCATGTCCCTCATTGGTTAAAATCCCATTCTTTGTGGCTATCCTAGGAGATTTCACCAATTCAAAATCAAAATCATAGTCAAGATCAAAAATGAGTACCAGTATTGAAGCTCATTTCATTGGAATGCTGGATTAGGCCTCTATGAAGTTTTCCAATGTCGGAATTAGTGATGGTTGAAGTTGGCAAAAATCTGGAGTCACCTCCGATCCGATTCCGATAATTTCGGATTAGACTCCGGAAGGTAGGCCCGCTCAGCATTATTCGGAGTCACCCGGAGACGTTCGGAGTCGCTCTTAGTCGTCCGGCGTCGTTCAGAGCCGGCCAGAGATGGCCTTCGAAACAAAGGCCTGTACATCACTTGCACGCGCACAGTTAAAGACAAAAAAAAACACAAAGAAATGAAATGCCTGATCACAAGCACATCCTCCTTTTTACTCCGGACGACTCCAAACGGCTCCGGGCAACTCCGGACGACTCCGAACGTCTCCGAGTGACTCCGGACGACTCTGAACAGCCTCGGACGACTCCGGACAACTCCTGGCGGAACTTGTGGTTCGAATTTTGCTGGAGTCTGATCGGTGTCGTGGGTGCGCTCCACTGACCACATCACTAGTCGGAATGAATTCGAAATAAGGCTCAGAATATAAATACATTCAAATCTGGTATAAATAGTCTTGGCATTCGAAAATAATCGAGGGAAACGGAAACAAATGGTCTTACTATTTAAATTTAGTTTATGTGCATAACGTATATTGTATTTTGCAACCAGGTCGTAATAAATTCCATCCTTAAGGAACTGGTATAATAATAAGCTTCTTTTATTTCATTCTTCAATTTTATACTTTCATGATTATTACTTGACTTCTTTTACAACTTGATTTTATAGAAATTATTTTATTTGTGATTTACATGGTGTTAAGCCTACTTGAAAGAACTTTAGCATGTTGACGTTGGCACGTTTGATCTTCTGTTGTTATCTCCATTTTAAAAAGAAACATCTTTTTGTTTTCATTTCCTAAGATCCTGGGTATACATAATCGTAAAATATTAATTACTTTCTAGATTTCCATCGGTTGCAGTCCCATTACATATACATTCTGAGAAAATGAACTTTATAAAGAAACTTCAAATCACTCGTACAAACCTGAAAGCAACCAAACCAACAAAGCTCAACAGAGCAATGATGTAAACAAAAAACATCTCCCGGCACTTTGTTATTGGCCCGCACCGTGCACAACATTACACTGCTCATTCGAGTTGTGCTCTATTATCTCGTGTGGCTTTTTCAGCTGCCCGTCGACCACCGGATTGCAAAATCGCTGTTTGCAAACGA
Organism: Anopheles bwambae; assembly: GCA_007018985.1. Lineage (NCBI taxonomy): Eukaryota > Metazoa > Arthropoda > Insecta > Diptera > Culicidae > Anopheles > Anopheles bwambae. The sequence continues at coordinate 68,719 of SIXB01000116.1, forward strand.
TTTCACCGTATTTATTTCCTTATCTTGTTTGAGTTTATTTTTCTGCCTGTCTGTACTGTTTTGCTCGGCAGGATTCTTCCGCAGGACAAGAAAGCACAAAGCGCGAAGATAGATTCGGACGGCTCCGGAAGTGAAGCATACCGAGAAACCGAGGTACAAAGAACGCCAAAACGAACAAAACTGATCGGTGTTTTCGCGCTGGCAGCACAAATATTTTGCCGTGTATTGTGCTAAACACATCAAAATGTGCCATTTACCTTCCTTTTTAATGTGTGCCGTTTGCTGTCCATTCCAATCCCATCCCAGGACGAAGTGCCTTTTGTGAATTCATTTGCGATTCTTACAGGTGAAAGAAGCTGCCCCGAAGTGTTCGCTTCGCTCCGAACATTTTGTCCGTGTGTGCGGGCGGACTTTTGCAAATAAACACGTGAACGCAGCGGGCGAGTGTTGGAAACGAAAAGGAAATAAATGCTGGCACACTTTGAGCTACATTTCGTTTCCGGTTTTTAGCGCTTCACGCTGCTGGAACGGCTGAGCCCTGCACCGGGGAAGGGCGAGTGCATTTTGGGACGACAATACAATTTATCAAGCGTCTGGAGGGAAATCCAAACTGTCAGCTGCATTGTCTAGCCAGGGTCCGATAATAAATGTTCGGGTTTCGCTCCTTTCGCGTATGCTGAGCTCGGGGTTCCGGGTGTCGGTACAAATGGTGCAAAAATTCCCGGAAAAATGGATATTTCGTGTGCATCGAGCACACTAACTCGAGGTGGTAGATGCCGGACGAAAAAGGTGGTACGATGATTTCTTAATCGAGTTTTGTAACTTTGTTCCTGCGGGATCGGGGAAAAAAACTGCTCGGTGTGTGTGTGTGTGCTTGATAAAATCCTTCCGAAAGGACATCGTGTGAACTTTTCAAGTGCCCACAGGCCACTTCTCATCACTATCGTTATGGTCACCATCGTCACCATCATAATCATTACCCGTGGTCACGAGTGTTCGAGCCTCCCCCACCCGCTACCGGTCGATCGTTGTGGTAGGACATTTTTGTGCCTCGGCATGTAATCCTTTCGCTCGGCCATGTGATCTGTGATTGCAAAGGATATCGCTGTAGGGCAGTCAACCGCCTGGTCATTCTCACTTGCAGTCACATAAAAGCCATTCCAAAGCATCGAGTTGTGGTTGTATTGTATCGTGTATGTGTGTGGGTTTTTTTGCGCTTCATGGCTTTTTCAGGAAGAGTATCCTTTTTATACTTCGAAGCATACAGGCTAAAGGAAGTGGTATGAGCTTGTGGAGACCGAGAGGAGATAAAAAAAGATTCTGCTCGTTTCATCTGTTTCGGACACAGGTTGTGGAAGTGGTTTCTACTAAAAAGGGTTTTAAGGTCCAATTTGTAGTTCAGTTTGGGAACGATGTAACAGTGGTAAGTAGTTGTACGAATAGATACAATGTAAAATAAATCATGTGAAATAGTTCATGTTACAGTAACGACAATTATGTTACTTTTAATAGACTGCCTTAAAGTTTCTTTATCCATTTTCTGTTAAAATCGCAAAAAAGTAAAAGTAACAGTAAAAACATACCAATTCAAACATAACTTCAAACATAGCATAACTTTACAAATAAACACAACTTGTCAAATAATTCTCTTGATTTAAGTAACATTTCATTTAATTAAATTTAATATAATTCAAGAATATTTCACACCGTTTCCATTTTGTTTTATTTAAGTCTGAGATATACATAAATCCAAAAGACAAAGGAGTAAAATACTAAAACTTAAACAAGTTAAAACTAAGCGTTTAAAATGTTTAAAGAAATACTTCAAATATTGAAAAGGTTTTTAAATACAGACTTATCAAATATAAAAATAACAAAAATGTCCATCAAAGCACACAAGAACATGTTTGACACTGCCATCTATCGTAAAAGTCGTGTATTATCATCCGGCTCGAATGACCAAACTAATAGTTGTATTTTTTTCTCATTCCTGCTCATTGGTACTCTTCTCTCATTATCGCTTGTATTTTGTTCGTCATAATGTTAAGCCATTTTTTTTTCTTCTCCTCAAAGCAATGGCTTTCCAATTAGCTAGATAAGTTCTGCTCGATACAGGCTGGCAATGGCAAACTTTTAATTAATTGCCATTTTTGCACCCTTCTGCACGACCAATTATGAACTCATTTGAACAATGTTCGGTAGAGCGAAAGTTCGCTTATCACAAAGATCGCACCTAAAACAGAACCATGCACTACAAAGCATTTGCTTCTACTCGAAGGTACTGACGAAGAAAAACTAATCCTTGTGAGCAGTGGAACAGTTTTGCTTCTATTCTTCCCGAAGGACAGATTAAAGTTCTCTCAACCATTTATATATACGTACGAGGGAACGAGGAGACTTTCGGAGTGCAAGTGCGTTGAAGAATAGTCAAAACGTGTATATGTGCTAGTTAAAATCGTGTCCCATCATCACCAGGCGAATGTCAATTTCATTCCTTGATGGAGCCATTCATATCGGTGCTGTGGAATCCCTGTTCTTGATGATTCAACTGGGATTGACACTGGTGGCGCCTGGTGTGGTGTGTGTGTGGGGAAGGATTTTACATCCGAAAAAGGAACAAAAAATATAAAACACGAAGCACGAAAACGAACCACCGCCAGTGCACTTACTTTGATGTCTACAGTGTGCTTTTGTGTGCCGTGATGCACACATGCAATTCATGCTAGATGCCACGATACCGGAACAGAGTGTATAAAGCATTGCTCCCCGCTTCCCGGGTGTCATGAAGAATGTGGTTTTGGGAGAGTGGGAGCAGTAGTGATGAGATGATTTTCTGGAAAACGAGACACTTTTGCAAACTCAATGGGGAGAAGGGCAGAGTAACGCTTTGAAGCTCATGCGCAAAAAAAAGGAACTTGAAAGGCAAGAAAGGATGAAATTACCATCGGTGGAAACAATATATAAGACGCCTCTCGTACCTGAAACCTTTGACCCGGCTCATCCATACTCCACTCTGCATCTGCCTCGTGCTGTTCGGCATGCACCATGGGCGTGTGTAAGGCTCCAGCCAAGACACACTTCTGGTGGTGTGGCAAGAGCACGGAGAAAAAAAAAGCTATATGATGAAAATATGTGCAGCAGGAAATATGATACGGGCGTGTAAAATGTTCTCAAGTGGAGTGCGTTTTGTCGGATGAGTCGTTTAGGGCAAAAGGAGTGGTAGAAGGCGCAGATAAATTGTGCAAGTTGCGCACAGTAATTACACCGAAAACCGGTGGGTGCAGCAGGCTGAGCCAGAAGTAGAAACATGAAAGTTGAAGCGAACGAACAAGAACAAAAAAAAAATGCACCCTGACCGACCAGCCTGCGTCTTGCGATAACACGAAACCGGGGCGGAAAATGCATGCGAAAAAGAGAAAAAAAGCTTCTTTGATCTTTTCCAAACGCGCAATCTTTCGCACTTTCTGCCTTTCAGTTTTCACACTTGGCAATTTCACACTTCACCCGCATCGTGCCACGTAATTAGGAGTCGCGAGGAGAGAGAGAGAGAGAAAGATGGCTCAAGAAGGCCCCCCCGCCACGCTGGGTCACCGAGTTTCCCGCGCCTAATAGGCCAATGAAATGAAAATTTGCATGCAAAATCTTTCTGCCGGAGAAATGGGGGGCAAAGTCTCTCATTCCATGCACACATGCTTCCTCGCTCGCCTTTCTGCCAGGGTTGGTTTGGTTGGCTTTTTGACTCACACACACAGACACGCACACTGGTGCAATGGTGAATGCAATTTTGCTAATGTGGAACGAAATGGGGGAGCATATTTCATCATCCGAACCCTCTTCTTGGTGCTTGCACGCTGGTGTGTCGCTTTGAAGGTGTCAAGAGTACTTCGTCACCTACTGGGCATGCAGTATTTCAGAAGAGGAATTATTGTTTTCTATGATGAAAGTGGGCATGGTGGCGCTAGTTTCTGCACTTCACATGCTGCGAGCATGCTAGTGCTTCGTTGAAATAGTGTGTGTGGTTTTGCAATATCAAACATTGCGTGGCGTGGAGTGGTAAAAAAGTGGTTTTAATAAACGAAAATTAGTTAGGCTAATAATATAACACCGAATTAGTACATTCTGGTACCAGGTAAATACTATCCCATTCTAATGACTCGACGACGAATGATAAATGTAAGCCTTGGAATAAATCCCACATAATAAATAAAGTAAAGAAATAAATAAAATAATAAAAAATGTTATTATTATGCTACACAGAATATAAAACGTAGCGCATTTGTTACACAATCAGAAACAAGAATTCAGAAAAAAAAATGCTTTAGTGCTCTCGTGAAAATATTAAAAATAAAAAAAAAACAAAACATAATTTATAAATAAGTTTTTTTTCGTATCTTGTCAATAAAAATTCTTTTATCATTCCTAGTGTGCCGTTGCTATATTTTTAATTGCATTATGCTTTCAGAACCACCAACATTGCCCCAATACTTCACAATCATTAATGATGTATGCGTTGAATCATGCCAATCCACCGGTTTCAAATGGATGAAAAATTGTTAATTAAAAGTTATTGATTGCTTTCCAGCTAGGCCAAGTGGGTGGACATTCAAACGTACGCCAATTTCTACCAGAATTCAATTGATTATCACTGACCGTACAGTATTGTAAAGCTTTTAAAGGGAAGCTTTGAACAAACGCTACCAAAGCGATCTGCCTTAAAGCTATGGGTATTGGAGGTGTAAATTGTGCAACCTACCAGATCCGGTATCGACTGTGGTCAACTTTGCGTGAGCGTGAACCATCTTAAAGCCGTTGCGATACACACGGATAAAGCACGGGATAAGATTGCTGCTTCATTTGAAGTAATCATAGCTTCATTACCGGGAGCAGCTTTCCCACCCACCATCCAACCCGCCCGGTGGCTCAAGCATCGCCGGTGCAGGGCTTAAAAGATGGCTCGTTATCTGAGTGCACGATGATTACGGTTTGGGGTTTGCGTTACACACAGAGCATCCTACACAAAGGACGTAAGATGGACACCGGCAGTAACCGGTCTGCGTCGTACATCCTTGGGGTGGTTTGGTAATCGATACCGGAAAAGGACTTGAGCCCGCTGCGGGGAGAACCATCCGACCGGCGTCCCGGTAGCGCCTCACTGAAGGTAGACAAAAGTGAATTGAAAGCCACAAGATGTTGAAACAAAATTTAATTAAAGGAAAGCAATGTACAGGCCCTTCGTCCTGCTGCCTGTACAGCCTCATCATAAAGCCCGCTGTTAATGTGACGATGCGAGCTGGGTAGGCAAAGCGAGACGTTCACCACCGCCACAGGATCTTTAGACACAACAAGCCTTAAGAAAAGACATAAGGCACTGCACTGGAAGGATGAAAAGAAACGAGCAGGAGCAGACCTGTACCGCTCGGACTGGGTTGCATTCGCCGAAGGACGCGCAAACCCGGAGAATGGTGTTTGGCAAGCCGGGAACGGAAACCGGGCAGCCGTAAATTAAGGATAAAATGCGAAGGAATATCCCGTAATTAGACTAATTAAGGTAGAGGGCGCTCGTACCCGCCGCTGCGGAAGTAAAAGGACCCTGTCCGTGCTTTGCTTGCAGGTGGAAATGCCTATTGAATTACCGTAACTGGACGAAGAAAGTTTACCCCGTACCTTTCGGTAGGCTTAGACCTGATAGACGGTGGTGGTTGGTGCGCTATGTACGTACGAGGGTTCTTTTGACGCTGAGTAAACATTCCACGACGGAATTGGAGCGGAATGCACGTCGCAACGCAAAAGCTCATCCCGTGCGAGGTTTACACTTGGTAGTGATTTACCTAATGAATGTAGTGGACGACTCTGCGATGGTTACATTTAATTAACGTGAAATTGGTATGAATTCTGCAAAATTGCTATTAATGATTGGCAATGTTCTTAGTATTATCAATTAATTCATATTAATTTAATTCAATTGATTGAGCGATGTAAGCCATATTTCTCAAAAATAATAAACATCATTATAAGGTTTCATGACCAACAGTGTTCTTAATATCATATGAAGCGAAAGCTGTTGAAAATCATCGTATAGGTGGTGAATAATGATGAGCACATTCGAAAGTGACGATAGATATAACTTACAGGGGTTTCCAAGTCACTTTCAAGTGTAAACATTGTTATTGGCCGCTTGCAATATGTTTATCCACATGAATCTCATAGTTCATTTCCATCATAAAATTTTTTAATTTCTTCAGCATGATTTTCAACACGATTCAAGCTAGATTGAGTTTTGCAGTGCTCGGTTATGTGTTGAAAATCATGTTTTGAAACGTAAATTTCATTTTGAAGGAACCACACCATGTATTAGCTGTTAAAAATCATCTTGGATGCGGTAATTAATTGTGTGCACATTCGAAAGTGACTAAGAAAACCATTGGAAAACATCTCGCAAGCAATGAAAAATGTTGTAGACATTAGAAATTGAATCGGAAAATCCTGTATTGTTAAATTGTGTTTGACGACTGAACTCCTCAAAATTGTAATTTATTACTTATGATATTAGTTACAATAGGCTTCTATGTAGAACCAAATTTTCAGCTAATGTTTTCTGAAAATATAAATTCACCTGACACTGAGTTTGTAATTAAATTGAGATTAAGAATTTTATACAAATCATTCTCCGCGAACCTCGGCTGCGAAGGTTCAATAAATATATTGGCTGGTATTATTGAATCCGTTCGTAGCGGCGGCGTACGTCCCGACACTCATTTTCTTAACGTACTAGATGGTTGCTACAGGTATTCAACGCGGCGTTGTAGGAGCGGGCACAAGAAATGTGTTGCCATCCCTAGAATTTCATGTGAGCGCCGTACGTTCCCGCTACGAACGGATTCAATAATACCAGCCATTGTCTTGAGGCTTAACTCCTGAAACATTTTTTCAAAATGTGCGACATGTTACAACTTCAGTTGTTATTGGTAAACTATTGGATCAAAAACATCTTAATGTCACTAGTTTGGTAAGCATCAAACATTCAACAGATAAGACTCAACACACAGGATCATGCTGTTTGCGATCCAAAGAAATCATTACCCTTGTTTGAAATATATTTTAAACTTAATTCTTCCTCAACAAACACCACAAAACGGATCTTGCAAGCTAACGCAGGATCAAAGAGGATTTACATGAAATTATACTTGTACTGCCAAAGGTACAAAACAGCCCATTTACGCAAAACCATTCATTGCACCATTTTTCAGTACCAATTTCTCATTAAACCAAGCTTAGCCCAGTTGGCCCATGGAGTGCATATCATTAGGATTTATCATTTTTAATAACATTTTCCACGATCGGAAATCCGTTTGCGTTTCGTGTACGGGTCTATACGCACGTCGTAGCTTGCCGTTGGGTTTATCGCAGCAGGATGGTTTTCATTTAAAAAAAAAAACACCCCTCAGCATATCGCACCAACCGGGAGCAATTCACCAGATTTACGATCACTTTCAATCCCTTTCGATGACGAGTGCCAAACCACTCTGTCCAATGCGGCGCGACACAAAACAAGAAAGCCTCGTCCCCTTCGATTAAATCGCGCGACAGGCGAAGTTCAGTTGCACTTTCGTTTGACACCTTTTTTTGAAATACCGTTTCAGCACCCCTTTCCACGTCTAGCTAGGTTTTGTGAGCCTATAAATGCATTATTGAGAGAAAGAGAAAAAGAGATAGAAAATAAAAAGTACCACTCTGTAATAAAGAGCAAGGAAAGTGTTTGCGGAAACACGAATCTGGCCGAAAGAGGGGCAGAGGGTAAAAACACTTCACAATAAAAACATGCAAAACCTAGCGCTTAAATCTCGACCGTTTGATCATTTCTTATTTTGTTTCCATTTTATGACAAAGGGAGAGAGACAGAGAGCGGATTTTTTTTCTTCTCTATTTTAAATCCTCCACTACAATTATCGATGTTACCGAGACGCAGGCCAGCTCAGAGCCCTCAGTGAGCTCATGGATCATGGGTGACAATGATTTGGTGCTGTTTTTTTCCCATTCTGCTTCACCGATGGTGGCACATCGTAACGCCGGCTGCCGCTGGTGAGGTGAAATCAGTGCCCGGAGTTGTCCTCTCGGTTGAAGGTGAATTGTATTTTACATTTTTTATACACACACACTCTTACACAACAGTAAATGAATCAACCAGGGGGAAATGAGAAATGTAAAATGAGATTCAGCTAACAAAATCCACCGCGTATGATGCTCGCGCTTGCTTCGAGTGTTTTTCCTTCCGGAAAAATGTAAATCATAGAAAACAAAGTATCGAAAAGGAAGTGCAAAACATAACAAAAAAAAAAAAAAACGCTGTAACAGGATGCGCGTGGTATTTTCCCCGAAACCCAAACCGGCGGGAGAACCGGAACATTCAGCGTGTTTTACCGGGTGTCCACTGTAAAACGGGCGGTGGTGGTGGGTTTACTGGACGGATCTACCGTTTGTTTTGCATCCGGGAAAATTTTTCCTATTCAAAGTCTACACCCTACATCACCTTTTAGACGGTGAAGTGTTGTTTTTCTTTCTTTTTTTTGTTGCAACTCAACGCTAGGAATCGAAGGATGGACCGTGTTCCGGACTAGGGATCGAATAAATTGAGAAGCAATTGTTGCAAGTGTACCGCCCGCATTGTCCACCACCTGTACCAGCTGCTGTACCCGCTGGCTGGTCGGTTGAGGGAAGGGAAATTTAATTAAAATCATCCACCTTTAGGATTCTACCACCACCATTCACCGTTTGAATCGCGGAAAAATGGCGCCGTAAAGTGAAACATTTTATGTCCATGACTAACACGGCATCATATATTGTTACAAGGCCGCCACGGCAGCATCGACCATTAAGAGGTGTTCAATGTTAATTAGCATAAATTTGGTTCATTCGGTACGTTTTACATGATTTCTGGAGTATTGTGTGTTTTGTGTTTGTTGTGAATGACTTTTAAATGCTTTACATAATTTGTTTGGTAATTGTGTTTCGTGTTATTTTGTATTTAATTACTTACTTTTAATCTTATTAATGTTCTTACGAATGTTTTAGAGATGTGTCTTAAGAACCAGAACTGTACGATCCATTCAATTCATCTTAAAGAACGAACGTTATAGAACTACGTTCATCTAATCTATCTTCATCGATTCTTTATAAATAAAAATGTACTGAGTTGGTCATGAAAAGATCCTACCCGTCCAAATGAAGAACGTCCTAGTAGGCCAGATCGTTCATCTTATCCAATACAAATATGTACGTGAAGCGTATGACCAGATCGTTCACAAAAAAAAACGAAATAACGATAGTCCTGGTCTGCCAAATTATTTTCAAGATTTTATAAAGTAACTCTTCTTGCGAAATGAAGCCATTTACCAATATTTTCATAAAACGAAACGAACGAATGAATCGCAATTCACTTCAATTCATGTAAATGAAAGAACTCGTACGTTCATGTTCATCGAAATGAGCCAAATTGCCAAGCCTAGAATGTTTAAATCATTGAACGTTTTCCAATATCTTAACTGATGTTCGACCTAGTTTACTTCATTCATAATTTTCACAGTCTACCTTTAAGTTTTAACGGAGTATTTCAACTTAGATTAAATATAATGAAAATAATTCAAGGACGTAGGAACGTAGTAACAAATTAACATAAAAATGAGAGAAAAAAAATCGTAAACTTAAATAGACAGGAAGAACATAGAAGAAAATGAAAACGGCTTAAAAGAACAAGCAGGAGAGCAGATAGCATTTAAAGAGCAGTTTAAGTCAAAGAGATCATGATAGTAGTTAAACCATCTGAAACAGGACAAAAAAGGAGCATTATGACAATACAATGCATATCATGGTTCTACGTCGTCTAATGATCTGATTTGTGGAAAGAAGCTGTACGATCTCTAAAATGTTAGTACAGTATTAATGAATCTAATTTTGATGTCACGGTACTTTTAGTATGTGAAGAGTATGTGCATTTATACTGAAACATGTATAAATAATTAGTAAAAGTAATTTGTACACATGAGTTTATATTTAAAAAAATGTTTTTTTTTTGTTAAACTCTGGTAATTTTAAAAATCGAAAAACTTTCTTGACTACTGCAAATTTTAACATCTTGTATGCTCTAAGAAAATGTGAAAATTTCCTAACTATCAAATAAAAACAGTACAAACGATGAGGAAAAGCTTTCATACACGATATTTGTCTTGTTCTAACATTTCGTATGTATCAATTTTCTTGCTTTGTTGTTCAATTTTGTGTTCAAGTTTCTAATGGTCTGCCGCATCCTTTTAGCAGAAATTGAATTCGTTAAGAAAATTATACAGCAAGCTTTCTCTGATGCCAACCAATTGGTAGACCACACTGATTGCTAAAGGTGTTTTGATTAGTTCCTTTTTAGCAGCATCCACCGCTTCCGGCCATGACTGCCAAACATAATCACACTCACAGCCACTAATCAGTGAACGCCCGCTACAATGCGTTGATTTGTCGCGCTTGTGTCGTCGGCAACTTGGCCCGCACATGCCCGGTATATCGGGGGCCTCTGATTTGCAAAGCGGCACACTGGATCGAACCATAGCTGTCAGCTGCACACTGCAACTGTCAGTGACGCCCCGTTTCGGGCCGAGAGCTGCGCTGACGATGGTGATGGTGGTGACGGTGCATACAAATTAGATCGACACGCCACATGGCCGCAGTTAATTAAACGAGGGGGTGATGCTAACGGTGATGCCGCGTTACGGCTATACCGTCAGGCTGAGGGGTGGAAAATGGAAAGGGAAAACACAACAACATCCCTTGATTTTTTTTTATTGCTTCACTTCCACACCGCCATCCAATCACAATCCGAAGGACATCGGGACATTGCATGAAGGATGCAGGAGTGAACTCACACACGATAGACGAAACAAGAGGACAGAGGAGAAAGAGAGACTTTGGTCCGCTAGTTTGCCAATTTCCCCGGTTTACCCCTCCTGGACTGACGGTGGCTGGGTTTTGTGGGTTTTCGAACGTAAAGTTTCTATTAAATTAATTTAAATTGATTACAGGGCAGGGCCGTGGTAATGTGAAATTGGAAAATAAAAATCCCAACCATGGCACCGGTGCGTTAGCGCAAAAAGGGTTTAACGATGTTTGATTTACAACCACCGAGCGTCGTACCCGTCCGGTCCGGGGCGGTTGATGGTTAATGTTGATTTATGCCCCGGTTTGCAGATGCAGTTTGCCCGGTTGTATATGCGGGAAACGGCAGGACAATAGCGGTGGTAACGAGGCGAACGCTATGGAAGATGCAAATGGAATTACAAGTGTCACGTGGCGCAGTGACTTTTCACAAACCCTGGAGTGGACTTGATTTTTGTGCGACTGCTAAGTGTAATGCGATTAATCGTGAATGGGTAAGAAGACGCTAATCATTAGCGGGAGTGACAAAACGTCAAACGGTTTGTGAGTGAAGATTATACAGTTTGTGGGGATGCGCTGAATTGTGGTCTAAATTGCGGGATGAGAACATATAAAGGAGGAAAATGCCATACCAGAAGGACCAATGAAGCTTATTTCAAATTAATAATTTCTTGATTTTTATGTGGAATGTTCATATTTTGTTTACAACGATGTCAGTACAATAACAGGGTTAATCAAGGTATGTTGCAATGGAAGCTGCAGATTATATCCCTTACGAAATTAGTTTTAACATCTATGACATAATTTTACCGACAGAAATAATAGTTTACTGGTTCAATATGACTTTTGACAAGTAAAGACTCCACATTTGTGCTTTAAACTTAGCTTTAGCCAAATAATTAGTGAAAAATTGCCTAAATTATTCCATAGAATTGCCCTTCATCGAATCTTTAATAAAATATATATACATATTACTACCGGACCTGATTATTGTATCTTGATAGCATAACAGTAAAAAGCAAAACCAAGATATCGAGATAACAAGTAAAAATCAAATCGAAACTGAATCGTGTAAACGCGACAAAGAAAAAGTTTTATAATATTTGAAAAGCATGAGCAGAACGAACGTAAGATAAAACGAAGAATATACAGCGCAAAAGTAAGAAACACAAGCTATACAATTTTGATTTGTAAAGTAATGAGTGAAGTTGAACAGAACTAAGGAAGTTTAGAACATTGTTTTGGAACTCAAATGTCCCAAATCGCACTGAGCCACGATTTATCTCCAGTGAACTTATCTACTATCAACGAAAGTATCATGCTTAAGTGATACCAAAAACAATTAAACCCTCTTTCCAAAGGATTGATGAGAGATTTGACCATTAATACTTTGCACTAAATTGTCCATTACACTTTTGATGAACCAAAAGAGCAAAAAAGGCAATACACAAATACTTTCTATTTCCCTCAAAATAAATGGCAAAACGTAAACAGATTACCTATTTGAAATGGCCCATAAAACTCGCAATTCTCAGTAAAGCCTCGCTTTGAATCCTAATCTGGACTCTTTTTTTTGCATACACCATTGTTTGCCAACAACATAAACACACAGAAAAAAACAAACCTTCCTTCAAAAAAGAGAGATTAGAATATAAAGCGCCACAGTGTGGCGAGCATTTTGGGAATGGCGGGCAGTTTTACGTGAATAAAATCCATCAATTTAAAAGACATTACGAGCCACGCGCTCGGTCCCCCGAAACCGTTAACGCCATCCTTCCACGATTCGTGCCGCAGCAAATTCGATGTGCCGTACCTTCCCGACACCCAAACACAAACAAACGACGCACCGTGTCCCATTGTGCGCCGGTGTCCCGACCGAGGTGCCACCGGCTAGCCGCCAGACTTTAAATCCGCCGTACCGAATGGACTTCTAACGAGCCGTGGATTTTACCCGGGGCTTTACTCCGGACGGAACCGATCGATTCTGCGTCCCAAATCGACCTCCGTGCACACAGTGCCGTGAAGTGAAAATTGTCACCCTTCCTGTATGTGTGCGCGTGTGTTTTGTTCCAGGCAAAGCGTAGGACGATCAGGACTGGCGTTAAAATTGGTTCCAGTTCCAGAAGAAAAAAGACGGGCAACGGTTCACTTCTCGGCAAAGCGTCCGTGTGTCCCTGGAGGCTACATCGGGGGAGGATGCATCCACACTCGCGCAACGATGCAACTGCAACGCATCGGAATGACATAATGTCGGGTTGGAGTGAGCGTGTGTCCTTTCGGTGAAGCGCTCGGGATAGAACCTTGGATGACCCGCCATCGATGCGTCGTTTGCTTTGTGTTTATCTATTTTTCATTTCTCTCTCCGCTGCGCTTTCGGGTTCTCTGGTTCAATGGTTCAGTGCAATGAGGCTGCCTTTCTAAGGCGACCCTTTCTGGTGACGCAGGACAGGACGCAAGCCGCGAATGTCATCCTGCAACGTGCGGGGCCACACACGGCGAGCAGAAAATTCAGAGCGGAAGGAAATAGGGGAATAAACAGACTCGCACACGTAGGTTGTATGATCGTACCCAGATTTTGGTGATCCTTTCATGAGCACGAACTCGAAGGCTTGCGGGCAGGAGGGTGGGAATAAGTAAGAGGAAGCGGAACAGCAAGTCTTTAACTACATCAATGACAAAGGACGACCATCGGGACAGATGTTTTCATTTACAGATTTTGATGGTTGTGCGTATTTGGAACATGAAACGGACTGCCGGGAAGCTACGGTCGGCTAGAAGTTCGGCAAAGGAAGTAGGGCAGGACGGAAATCCTGCGGTGGCACGGCCCGGATTGTTGAATAATGGGTGTCGGAGCGTACTCTACGTGTGTCGCAAGTTATTCTGAAGATTGTGTTATGATATACGCCTCTCAAATCAATCGCTTGGAATAAAAGATGCTGTTTTTCTGTTAGGGTTTCAATTGCGATGGTTTACGGAGGCATTTGAAAGCGAAAATGAAAAGATTACGATGCGTCATTTTCAAACATGTCCTCAGAGTGTATATTTTCTTAATAAACTTAAGGGTAGATTTATGACTTCCTACGTTTTAATAATTTTGGTTGTTGGTTGTTGTCAGATTGATAGAAAGTAGATAGATATTTTTTATTCTAAAATTACCCGCCATTTACCATTTACTAATAAGACTGTAGATGGATGTATGAAGAGCCAAGAATCATAAAGATAGCAATTTTAATTATTGTATTTTTAAAAATTTTAGCTGAACATGTAAACTAGACTCTTTTTCCTAACATTAGCCAGCACTTTTTCCCAACATTAAAGGTTACGAAAACAACAGTAGTAATAACAAGAGTTGTACTTAACTTAGCTATACCTAGGTTTTTCTGAAAAAATACTAAAATAACTATATTGTACATAAATGCATCCTATAGTTGAGTGTGTGAGTGTCGTCTGGTCTCCACAACAACAATATAGAATTGATAGATGAGAGCCTACATAAAAGAACGAAAATAATGTATTATCGACTAACCAGTCGACTAACCAACCATACCAACCAACAGCTTCGAGGTCCAACTGTAACAACCATATAGACTTGAATATGACAATGAATCAGTTAAGGATATGTTTAAACAACCAACTCCAATAGTAATGTTTTTATTTTAAGTTAACTTATTTACTTATTTACTTTTAATTTGTACGGTGAATTGTTGGTCTTAGTTCTGATCTTTAATGTGTCAATGTTCTGTTCGGGTTTTTTTTTTATGTAGGACCTGGCTGATGTTAAGAAAACCTTAAACCTCAAATAGATCAAGACATATATAGAAAACTACCTTCTAGGGTGTTTCAATTATTCAGTCACTTGCAATCGCTTGATACTGATACTAATGATATTACATGATACTAATTCAAATTATTTTAAACAACAATCTGTTCTATGTGAAACAAATGTGATTGCTAGGAATTCATTTAAAGTGTTCCTTGCCTTTTTGCTGTTTCATCTTTTTACTTTAAATAAATAATAAAAAATATACGATCATCTTTCATTTTAACAGTTTGTTAGCCTATCTAACCCTCACAGCTCAATGAATCAAAAAGCAACCGTCTCGTGCTCAGAAACCGGGTTTTCTGCACAACATAAAAAGGAACATTATTTACACAACACCATTAACTGCAATCTACCAAAGCATAACGCATCAAACGAATCATTCCGCAAAGGTCCTTATTGTCCTGCCTCTGCCAACGAAAAAAAAATCCTTTCAATTCTTCCTTTCTAAAGCATCACAGAATCGCCTTCCTTTTGGTTCCGCGTTCAGGACAGTTTATTATTTTACCTGTCTGTACGCACATTTTATTCCTTTTCGTTTCTGCCCCGTCTGTGTGTGTGTCGTGCGCTTAACTATCGCAAACACAGATACAGGCGGAAAAGTGATTCAATGCCTTTTTGTTTTCCCTTCTATTTGCCCTAACAAACACAATACAAACCCCCCCACGGGCCACACGGGCCGCGAAGCGCAAAGGAAGCTTGCGCGCACGCGAGTTTTCTAAATTCGTAAATAAATAAATTGTCCACCGAACGATCCACCCCGGTACAAACGCACCGAGCATGGGTAGAATATGTCACCGCTGGCGGAATGTGCAGGATTCCCGAGGAAGTGGTTTTGTTTGCACGTGTCTTTTGGTGCTTTTGTTTTCCGATGCAGCCGATGCGACCAATGCTGCACCTTTTGCTAGTTCTCTGGGCTGCAGTTTAGAAGGGAAAAAAACGAACTTGACAGAGTGCATAAAAAAGGTCATTCTATTCAATAAATATTGCAGAGTTATGAGGGAACACACCAACGAGACACTAACACACGCACACAAACACATGGAAAAGGTAAATACAGTTATCCACAACAGTCAGGACAAAAAAGGCAACCAGGACTCGCTGTTTTATTTCCATCCAGACCGATCCAACGCGTGCGCCGGCAGTCCACGAACACACCAGCGGCTTAGCGTTTCTTTTTTTATGAAACTCCATAGGTTCGGTTTTGTTGTTGCTTAGCTGATTGTAGCGGCAGGCTTTACTGCAGGCTGGGTGCCGCAGCGCCTGTCTGGATTTTGTTGGGTAAATATTGATTCACAGTATAGAGAAATAGTTTCACATTTAAACGGTCGACCGGGTTCGATTGTTGTTGAGGCGTACTCGCACACACACCGTACCCCAAACGAAGCCCTGCGGGACATGGGATTTAGGGGACTTTGATGTGTAGAGGGGCAGAAATGTTTTCTGAACATGCGTTACAATTGAACTAGAAACTGAGGAACTGTTTTATTGTGATGAATAATGACTTTATTCCTCTTCTTCTAGTGATTTTGTGACAATTTCCAAAACAACGCCTCAACAACTAAATAACAGTGGAAGTAACATTTTCTTAGCTTCAATTCTTGCCCCGTTCAATGTAAAAATTCCTTCAGAATCCTGCTCGAAAGCCAAGCGGTGTTAAGTAATCGCCACACTTACGACCAAACTGTAGCCCCTCCATTCGAGGCATCAATTCCGCTTCGTGTCGGAAAAATTGCAATTCGAAACCTTGGCCGATCCGTTTCACAATTCACTTCCAGCATTTCCCGCTGTCTTCAAGCCGGCCTACCCCGGTAGTGCTGTGCGGGAAAATGGAAACACCATTTTATTGCTTCTAAAAGTATCAAATTTCAATTTGCCCAAGAGCCTACGGAGGCTGATGGTGATGATGGGGTTGTGCGGAAGCAACAAAACCCCTTTTTACTCTTTCTCATTTTCTCTCTCGCACCACCAAGCGCGCTAGCAGCGGATGAATATCCTGATGGGATATTTTGCGAGCGTAATGCGTCCTGACTGCCACTTCCACGTTTTTATCCACTAATCCACACTGAAAATCCCTTCCACTTTTTTGTTGCCGTTCTTGTTGTTGTTGTTGTTGTTCTTTGTAGTGGAAGGTTCAGTTTCCCGTGGATATCTCATCATGAGCGACCCTTTTTTTTGTGTCTCTGTGTGTGTGCGTAGGTCCGTTAAGTTTGCCGGGATCCCTTTTTTTCGCGCGACCGAGCGAAAGTTGCGTGTGAAAGTTGATTGTAATGACGCATGCTAAAAGAACGGTGCTCTTTTAGGATCGGGTCTCACTTTTTTGCACTGCTTCTCTCGCTTTTGACCTCTCGCCACCCGCCGGCGCACACACAAAAAGGTGGCAAAATGGTGGCAATTATTGAGAGTGCGATTTCGATGATCGTTTCCAAGCAGCCAGGCGGACCTTTAATGGTGCTGCTGAGATGGTTATCGAGGCCGTTCATTATGGGTGTAACGAGCGGCTTTCGATCAACGGTGGCCGTTTTTTCGGAAAGGGTTGTTGAGTTTTAAATTATTAATGCTACCGTGCTGTTGGGGTAGAACTTAAAAAATGGTAGAGCAATTTATTGAATGTTGCTGGTTTTTTGGTGTAAGTAAAGCGACAGGGATTTATCGCTGATAAAACCAGCTATCAGTTTTATTTTAATAAATGGGTACAATAACAGAACTGGATTGGGTAAAAAATCAATTGATCGTTTTTGTGGGCGATTCTGTAGAAGCTGATCAATTGAAAAATGTTGAACTCATTTATGTTATACTTTGTGGAAAGGGTTTTATTGAAAATGTTGCTTTTTTATCAGTATGAATAATCAATTCAGATAGAACACTATAAGAGAATATACTATTTTAAATAAAAAATCTGCTCCCAATCATAAAAAATATTACGGTCACAGACACAGACTCTTCAACTTGAATACCGTAAAAGATACATTCGAGCCATAAATGATGTTATTTAAAGTAATTAAATAAGTATAGTAATTTTTATATTAATTCTATATTTTCGCACTTTCTTGAGCATATCGTAACTACATCAGGTCTATTATTAAATTTCCATGGCATTCGGTCCAACATCTGATCCTTCCAACGATTTCTAATCTCCAATATATTCTGATATGACTTTATTATTCGATGTGCTCTACTATACATGCACTGTGTTTCGTTCCTTTTCGTTGTGAGAGCTGGTGGACAAACTGTTTAAAAGCATTGTTACAAAGATGCAGCCACACTTTTACAGAATTGTTGAACGTCAAATACTCTACATACGACGTACACGGTACTATTTAGGAAAATTGAAGCTCAAAATAGTGACTAAGGAGTAGTAGGATTGCATTGAAGTTTAAAGTAGTTAATAACAGCGAGTCCACGAGTTGTTTAGTGGAATTTGCATCATCTGAGAGAGATGGTTCAAAATCAGAGAAATACCTTATAATATTATTGTTTGAGTGTTTCTACTTGAGAGTAAAATTCACGAAAATAACACTGAATTTGCTGTATCTGTATTTTAATGTATCAGTTATGTGGAAATATGCATTTTATCGCTATAGTTGAACAATTTTCAAGCTTTATAAAAAGAAGTATTCAAGCCAACAGATCCTGTCCTCGAGTAAAGTATTGTTTTAAAGAAGATATAATTAGGTCATAATTGTTGCATCCTCTTACTGCTATTTCTAGTTATGTCCTCTAGGATATACTTCTTTAATTTTTCGTAACATTGTCCTCCTACCATACAACCATGCTTACACCGATCTCGTGCGGTATGATCAAAGCTTACACTGTTCATTCCAAAGTAACCGACAATGAGCAAAGCGAGTTTGATCTATACCGACTTGGAAGAAGAATAAAGCTATCACGAATTTAATCAAACTTCATTCGCATCGTGTGTGGTACATTATAACCGTATGGAGAAGCAAACTCTTCCCATGTGACTAAGCATCATCTACGACACGTACAGAGCATTCCAACCATCACAGCGTACTCATTAGCTCATCAATTGAATCCATTCTTCCCTGCGGGGCATCAAACTTCCAAAAATAAAACATGACCAACATTGAGAAAAATCTCTAAAGCAAAGAGGTGGGGGAAAAAGTCTGTACAAGCACGTGAAGTGATCAGAAAATAATTAATTACTAATTGCAGCGTTTTTTTAGTTCTTTCTTATCCTTCAAACCGCCACCAAAACACTGGGACATGAGTAAACGGTGGGAGATACTTTCGGTTCGTCTTCTATTCCGACCAAACGAGCGACGGTACATGTGTGTGTGTGTGTTTGTGTTGGGGATTGGGAACTGACCTGAGCGGTCGATATTTCTGACACGGGAGTCATCAAAAGAATACTCCATTCATTAGCCCGAGCTGCGACTGTTTATAGGTTGCCGAAACTATCAATCTTCGAGCACGCTCTCAGGCGTGCCCTCGATGGTGAGGCTGCACACAGTTGAAGACGCCACACATTAAGCGCCCGACACGTACCGACGCCCGTCCGGCTAACGATGTGCCAAAGTAAAAATGAATGGCGTGGAAAACGGAACCTGCCTGCCGTCTCCCTATCAAGCATCTAAGCGTTCGAATGAAATTCGGAATGAAATAAACTTTTATCGAACCGAGGCGCATTTTGTGCTCCCAACCATTGTCTTAAGTCGTTCGATTTCTGCCGAACCGTTGAGCCTAATTGATGCCTTTCGCAGGGAGGGGGATGTACCGCGCGGTCGCCTAATGTGATTTTTAAGTAATTTCTCAAAGCTTCAACTCGAACGGCACGGGTACGATTATTGTTATTACGATGGTTTAATCCGCGGTGCGGTGAGCCGATGTGAATGATGATTTGATTTTTCAATTTCCTCCAACATCGGGAAGTGGAAAGTAAGTTGCTACCTAATAACAACAAAAAAACCAACACGCATTGGACGGAAATAAATGTGGAGCCCATTAAATGCGGAAATGTGGTCTGTTGGTGGTTAATCAATCGACTGGAAGGGAAGGAAATTTGCCCATTTACGCTCCGTAATGGCTTATTAATGTTTTGTTTAGAACTGGGCTGGCGATGGCGGTTTTCGAATCGACGATTTGTTTCGTGGCCCATTTAATGTGCTGGATTGGAGATAAGTAGGATGACGTTTTGAAGTTTTATGTTTAGCATAGTAATGTGATAATTTTCCAACAAATATAAGTAAAGATAAAGACATTCCGGAATGCAATAACACATTTATGTTATTTGTATGATTACACTATACAAGGTCATTAGAATGATTGTCTGTTTTACAGGGTTTCTCTAGCCAGCTCCACATCGGAAGCGAACAATCCAATCTCGTAAATTACATTTCAACAATAATAATGGAAACTCGAATACTCGGTCATTGGTTGCTCTGTATACGCTCGACATTCATTTGACAATGTTGAATAGGGATTTTAGTTTGTTTAATTCAAAGCTCATTGTATTGCTCCAAATGCAATAAAATATGAAACTCTACTACTAATAATTCTGATTTCATCCAAATTCCACAAAAATAATAATTATTTTAGAATGCTGCTTCCAGTTTTTGATCTTCCATGGGAACGTTTTGCCAAAGCACTATAATTAAGGCTCTGTTTCAAATCTTACCAAATGGTTTAATACCATTTTGTTTATGTGGAAAATCAACTCACAGGAATTCCATCCATTCATTGATGATCGGTTTTGAAAACTTCATTTCATTTGTCGATCCACATTCCTTTCCACTGCGGATTCGCTGCGTTCATCGATCGCATAAAACCCGCCATAAAACTAACAAATAAAATTGTGTCCCAAAACAGTTGGGAAACGAAAAATCGAAATGTCTCGCTACCACCGACAGTCCCGACGCGTTACGCGCATTCGTTCGCATATAAAACTCAGCCAATAAAATGTGGCTAACGAGCTCGCAACTATTTTTTTTCCCCCGGTCGCCGAGCAGAAGTTCAAACCTGCACCTCCTATCAAAGCACTGGCACTGGATCTGCTCCAGTTTGCCGGTCGCCATTCGCGTACACTTTTCGATCCAATTAGTTCGTTAGTTCGTTCACCATCGTTGTCGTCACCGGTGAGATCAAGATTATGGGCGCCCACTGTTTGCGTGCGTGTCCGGCTTTGCCATGTTTGCGATCATGATTTTATTGCACCTCCCCAAACGGTCGAAACCATGCGAAATAGATAACCTCTTAATTTCGCGACAAGGACAGTCGAGGGAGTTTGGGTTGTTTTTTTTTCACAGCACCCACCCCAATAAAACCTGTAGACTTAATAATGTAAACGCGAATGGGAAAGGAAGTGGTTATTAGGGCGGCTTATAAAGCGCAGCCAGTGGCGCAGTGGCCGTAAAGGTGCGCTTGTCTACAAAGCACGCACTCGTGGGGAATTAAGAGCTTTTCGTTGGACCTTTTTATTTTATTGTCGGGCGATAATTTATGCGTCGTTGAAACATACGCCATCGCTCACACTGTAAAGCAAAGCACTGTCGGTCAAGCCGAGATAAGACCCAGTTTGGTGAGAAGACGATGTGAAAATGAGGCTTTAGATTGATTATTGGATGATCCCGTTTCGGGTCAGAATGTGTCCAACGGGCTGACGTTCTCTCTCCGTTCCTACCGCGAACGCTATCGCAGTACCTTTTTGCTGTTATTTGTAGATCGATAAATTATATCACTATTCGCTTAACAGCTCACTAATTGCACTCGGCACAGATGGGGACGAGCGTGAGGGCGCGCGCGCTCGTGCGCTCGCTTTTCGGTTGAGAAGATTTCCATTAACCCACCACAAAGTGATGCACGTTTTCGAGGAGGACACACGAAAATAAAATATATTGTAAAAAAGATAGAAAGCCCAACAGGTAGAGCGTTTGGCAGGAAGAAGGTGTACGACATGGTTTCCTTGCCAGAGGCAGACCTCCTTGAAAATGGATGCCATAAATCTTAGTCAAACCTTAGTCGGGCCGAGCTCTGCTCGCAAGATCACGCCGCTCGTATGTGGCCTGCACCGTTTAATGGATTTTGAATGAGTGATCAATTGGCTCGAACAAACAAACGATCGCGGCACCGCTCTGTTTTTGGGAGGGGGGACTGAACTCGGGAACTGAGGAATGTCGTTAGCGGACATGGACTCATGGGAAGAAACGACACGTTTCATTTCGAAAATTCATCTTCTCACCCCCGTAGCTAAGGCGGGACCGAACGAATCATCTACCCTAAAAACCCCGCTGAAACCGGGTGGATTGATTGATCTTGAGGCGAAGTGAGACACAGATTGCAGCACACGATGTACGAAAATTAGCTTCGCTTCACCTCGCGCCAGACCGAGTTTCTGACCGGCGAAGACACGGACCTGAAAAATAGGTACGGAGCATAGCTTGCCACACGTACTGTGTAACAGTTTGTCGTTTGCGAAATGGTTCCAAATGGATGATGGCACACAAATTTAGATGGTTGTCTGCTGAATAGAGTAACGAATGGGACGAGAATCCTTTCATCTGCTGTAGCGCAAAGCATCGCATGAACCGATTCCATGCTAAAATGTGTCCAATTTTAACACAAAACTTCCATCACACACTCCACGCCCATGTGCGGTAGCCCATTCCCTTTGCCGTGTGGTGCCAGCTATAGAGCCAAGGATAAGCTCCTTACGTTTCAAGCACCGGTTAGAAGTGCAATATCAAAGAAATCAAAGAAAAGCCTCCAGAATGGTACGGATGATAGCTTTTTCCTGGGGGGTATTAGAGAGGGTTGCAGGAGGAAAGCTTTTCCCTTTTTCCGTATCGGGTTGTGTGCACTGAGCTGTGTAAAACCTTCGATGCGCTCGTCTAATCGGTTTCATTAGAAGAAAGCAAAGACGCTTAGGTGGTGCTGTTTGCAATTTTGGAGCTTCCTATATTTGTACACTTTTTAGATGTTTAAACGTAACGAAACTGTAAAATAGTTTCAATTCAATGCTTTCAAGGCTTTTTGTGCAAAATATTTTTGAAAATTTGATGTTCCAAGATATTTAACTTCTTAATCTATTTTTTATACATGTATTATATATTTATTTATTTATTAAATTATTTATTTATTTATTCATTTATTTCTTTATTTATTTAATTTTATAGTTATTTGTTCATTTATTTATTTATTTATTTATTTGTTTATTTATTTATTATTATATTTATATAAATATTTTCAATTTACCATATGTTTTTAATTTTTAATTTTTTTATTTATTCGTTTATTGGTTTATTTATTCAATTATTTTTATATTTAATTATTTTTTTATTTATTCATTTATTAAATATTATCTTTTTTATCAATATTTTCAATTATTTATAAGTTTTTTTTATTCTTTTATTTATTTATTATTTAATCTGTTTATCTATTTCATTTTTTATTTACAAGATTAATTAATTTATCTTTTATTCTTTTGTTAATTTATTTGTTTTACTACTTATTTATTAATCTCTTCATTTATTTAGTTATAAGATATAAAAAATTGATAAGATGTCAAAAAGGGATGTTAATTTTAAAGTATAGCTTGTTTAATAAAAAAAACAATAATTAACATTTAGAATAAATATAACACGAATAAAACAAGTTAAAAAATACTTGGATTTGGTGTAAATTATTTTGAAACTTATAAAACTGGCTTATAATATCATATGAAAAGTAACAACGATCATGTCAAACCTACAGTTCAATATCAAACGAGCTTATTGCACAGGTAAAACTACATTGAATAAATCGAATGTATAAAAAAATCAATACCAAGAGCGCTACCTCATCAACTCGTCCCGAAACCAACTGAAATCTACCACAACCCTTCGCACTCCGAAAGGAGACAGCATCGAAGGATTTTTTGGGCCTCATTAAACACCATCGTCGTCGTCATCGTCGCCGGTGCCATCGTCAGCACCAGTGAAGCCCATCGCCCCGGAACCCGGTGGATGTGGGAAAACGGTGAAAATTTTCCATTTGCTTAATCAAACATGAGTTTAATTAATAACTTCTGTTTCACTGATCAAAGCACCTACCGGCCGAGATTTCGTTGCAACAATTTCCGCATACCGTGGTGTGTAGCGTGTGTATAATTTTCCCCAGGCCCCAAAACGTTTTTCCCCCCCTTCCCTGCTTCTTGCCCAGAGTGTGTGTCGCATGCTAATAATTTCGCTGGAAGGCGCTATGGTGTGGCATGTTTTTATTGGGGTTTTTTTGTTGCTTTGCGTGCGTTTCATTGGTCGGTGGCCAGATGAATTTGCAAAATCGGCAAAGATGTGCTCTACAAAATTCACATTCACACATCGCACACGCATCGCATCTACCGCGCTACGGGTGGGAGGGAAAAACAACACAAAATTAGAAACGGTTTGCCGATATGCTCCAGCGCCTACTTCGCCAGCGGCCCATAGCGACCCATTACAGCTTCGGCTTTATCCTTTCGCTCGCGTATCAGCTCGAACGATGTAAGCTGCTGGCACGGTTCGCCTCCTACGAGCGCGGTAGTATGAGTATGTGAAAGGCAAAATAATGGACGCCTTTGGTAAATATTGAATTTATTTCCGATTCGTTTAAGCTGTTTGGCGGAGAGAACCAGGGCAAAAAAAAACTTTTACAAAAATCGAAAGATAAGCGGGACATTTTACAAAATCGACAGATTTTTGGAGGCCCCAAATAAGAAGGGCAATATGCTTCTGCAAGCATACTGAATGCTGGTTGCAAAGCGCGAGTTCCATTTTATTTTATTTTTTCGTGGGAAAACTTTATTTTATTTCCTTTCGTTTTACCGCACACGGAAAAATGGAAAAATAAGCTGCAACTAAACCGAGGAAGATATCGGTTGCATCATCCTGGGAGTTGTAGAAAATTTCCGCAATCAGTGTTGGTCCAACCGCTGTGAAAGGTGTCGCGCGAAACTTGCTCCTGCGAGGATACTTCATTGCACGGTGGACTTTTGAATTCCCGCGAGTGATCAATTTATCTCTATTATTCAAAGATTATACTCAGCACCGCGAACTTTGCGGTATCAGTCGTAAAGTGTAACTTCATACATTTTATGGTTTGTGGTAACGATTTTAATAAAATTCTTTTGAATTTTAAAGTCATTAAAATGTTAGTTATTGTTACAAACAAATTACTTGGATTGATTTTTTTTCAACAAACAAGAGCATACCTGTAAGAATCGATGGCGGTCCCATGGCACAGTCGTCAACTCGAACGACTCAATAACATGCGCATCATGAGTTCAAGCCCCGACATGACCGTTTTCCCATGGCAAGTACTGACTATATCTGGCTGCGTTGTACTGAATAAGGTCTCGAAAACCTTTATAGGCCGGCATGTCCACGTAGGATGTTAACGCCAAGTACAAGAAGATGTAAGAATCGAATATTAATATCTTATTTCTTTACTACGTAGATATAAAACATAATAAAACACAAATGACTCTTTGAAAAAAAGTAACATAGCTAGTTATAGGTCAAACTTTCCAAAGAGAAGGAAAAACTGTAAATGAATGACATAATAAATAATACATTACATTGGAAACTAAGAACGAGCAATTTAACATCTAGACTAAAGGGGGCTTACGTTTACGTTTACGAGCTTTAGTTTTTCTTTTTCAAACAGGAAAGAATTGATATATTAATAAATAAATAAGCAATAAATGATAGTAGTCATCAACGTACACAAAAAAGTGCATATATAGAATGGCTAACGGTGATAAATTAATGACAAACATCAAATATTCAAATCCATTTCTAGAATATTCCCCAATACTAACACGTGTTTTGTAACACAACAGAATACAAAAACAATTTGAACAATTTGAAGTATGCAACAAACATGTGTAAAAGGATTTTAACGCCGTTTTGCTCCAATTAGATTTTATTATTAAATTTGCCAATAATTGCTATGTATCATTGAAATGTGTTACATTTTTACTGAATATGCTGATTCAATAATACGTAATGAAACACTTTTTGGCTGTCGTCAAACTTTTCTTGTAGATTAAGTGCAAACAAAACACCTCCCGCAAACGTCTTTGCCAGTAAACGCACGTCCCGCGTGGAATGAATTATATTTCGATTGTTTGCCCATTATTTATCGCTAACAGCCGTCAATTGCACAGCGCATGCAGAGTGTCCCAGCCGTCCCCTTTTCTACCCCTGGCAGTTGTGCATGCAAATGTTTGAATCGATGGCAACACGCTCCCCCTCAAACACCTCACCCGTTACAATCTCCACTCAATTGCAACTGCAACTGTGATTATTCGGTGTTCCTGTTTTCCACAGCAGTAGTACCATTCCACTGCACACGGAAGACACAGTGAGATGTATTATATTCACACCTGATCCTCTGGGTTTGCCGTTTGAAACCATCCAAATCCCATTTATCTCATTGTTGCCAGCGAGTAACGAACGTTACCCTCTCTCCCGTCTGTCTGTAAAGTCTAGTTCGCCCGCAGAATTGCAGGATTGACGGAGGCAAAAATCACTTCACTGCCCCAGCCCCCTCACACACACACCCACACACATACGAGGAAAGCCACATGGGACCGGCTAGAAGCGTCGAGGAAAATCCCGCCCCAAGCTTCCGGGGTTTGGGATTGGGGCGAAAGCCCGAAGCTAGGAGTGTGCGGTTTGCTTTTCACGCTCACGCTGCCACGGCGCGAGACACGACGTTGTGAACTTTCACAATAAATTGCATTCGCTCCTTCGAGTAACAAACCATAAATCTCGCCGATTTCTTGCTCGCCTCTGGTCTGTCCCTTTTTTCCGCTCTTACGCTCGAGCGCGCACCCACTCACTCGAAGCACTCCTTTTACCGTCGTCATCCTTAAGGTGTCGTTCTATTCCCCCAGACAGTGGGTGGCTGAGGGAAGTTGTGAGATGGAAAAAAAAATGCACACAATCCAACAATCGATTCAGCGGCAGCTTTTTGTGTTGCCACCTGATGTCTCGAACGGTAAGCTAGGAGCCCATCCCCATTCCCTTATCAAACCAGCGGGAGCAGAAGCGGGAAGCAGGAAGTAAAATATTTGTAAAAATCCTTTTTCTCTGGACTCTTGCTCTCTCTCTCTCTCGCTCTCTGGAGGAATGAAAGGATAAAAATGGATGAATAGCGCCTAGCGGCAGGGGGCACGGGGGTCGGGAAAATGAGGCGTAGGAGTGTCTTGAGCTACAGCAATCCTTAGTTTACCTTCAATTTTTACCACAGCGCTTAAATACAACGTTCTTCTGCCAAGTTACATCTGGCCCAAGTGCACATCTAGTAAAGCTCCCCATGCTTTCCTTTTTGCTCTCTTGAGAAAAGCTTTAACAAAAGCATGATTGAGTGAGGGATCTGAAATGTTGACTTAAGTGTCGGATGTGTGCGGGTGTCAGAGTGTGTGTGTGTGTGTGTGGGTTGGTAATAAACTAAGGTATATTGCAATATAAGAAATGGTTGTATTTTGATTGGATGGACTGATGAACACTTTAGTGTGGTAGACTTTAGTATGTAAGAATAGAGGAAATTAAAGGGCATAGGAAATATACTGAAAGCTTAGTGTCTTATACAGCGTGTGGTTATTTTATTTTTTCGTAAGAACGGTCTAGTTGGCCGTATCACTTGAGATAGCGTGTGATTAACTGATATTATTTGGTTAGCAGAAACTTCTTCAGACATCTTGTTCGTTAATGTTACACCATTTTTTTTTTCAGCAGAATTACATTTAACATTGAACATTTACATGTTAAGTATAACATTTTTTAAATAACTGTCTTTAATTCGAAATTAAAATGAAGACTTCAGTTTAATCTGATTTGAACTGTTTTATTAGGGTTACTTGCTAGTTGGATTCTTATTAGCAAAGTTAAGCTGGCATTCAGTAGTTGGTTGTCTTTGATACATACATATTTTAAAAAAAGCTTTTGATTGAAGTAAAGTAATAAATTCGTCACTTCAAGAGTTTTTCTTTAACAAGCTTTTAGGACAAATGAAAAATCAATTTTTCTTTCTATTCAAAGCTCAGTATAATTGAAACTAATAATATTTAAAACAAATAATATTTGTTTCTGCAGCGAAAAGGAAATTTAAATCATAAAACCACTATAATCTTAACCTCGTTAGACTTTCCCCTAGAACAAATGTTGAAGAAACATCATTTACTTCAGTTTTCACTCGCACTTTAAACTAACAAGAAAAGATGTCCAAGTTTGTGACAGTGGTTGATGGCATTTTACATTAAAACACGTGCGCACACACGCACACATGCAACCATTTGCGATTACAAGCATTTCTAACCTAGCCTCGCGTCGAGTGTGTGTCGGACTTTCGAAAGAAAAAGTTACTTCTTACACGGAAATAAATATTTGAAAATCGAATAAAATATTTACGGCACGATCGTTTGAATGCCAGCTGAGAGAGAAGACAGTTGCAGGCGAATCTGAATGAGTTTTTGCAAATATGGGGGCAAAAGTTTTGCGCCAAAACCCACATCCCCATCTCTAACAATTTCGCCTAAACGAGGATGTGCATGTGCATTTGGGCGACGATTTGCATTCGAGCTGAAAATGTGCATCTTTTTTTCAATGTGGAATTCGAGGGACATCTCTGAAGCCGGGAACTCGCTGTTGTAAAACGCAAAACTTGAAGATTTTCCACGACAAGTTAGCAGTTTTTTTTTGGATTCCATTTTCCTCCCAATTGCCAGTTGGGATAAATTGTAGGGTAAAGTTTTTACCGCCACCACCGTACATTTCTTACAAATTTTCCAACGAATCCAAAATTGCAATTTCTTTCCCGAAATGTGTAAACCATCGTGCAAGTCGTTGCACATGTGCGACATGTGTGCCGTTTTTGCCCATTTTACTCTGTTGGGGAACAAAATCCCGCGCGATTGGATTCAGCACTTTGAATGAAGCTATAATTAATGATGCCCGCTCGTCCGTTTTTCCTCTCCCGAAACAGTCAATGGTTTGCTTTCGCTAGCTCCCATTGAAGCGTACGGAGCGTTGGGAAAGGTAATGCTTCGGTGCATTTGCACGGCATGCAGCTGCAGTATTCAGCTGTGACGATTATTATTAATCATCCCGAGGCAGTGTACGTGAGCCGTCAATGGTTGATTGCTTGCCTTTTCTGTGTGCGGATCAGGATGGCAGAACTTTTGCTGCCGAAAAATAATGGTTAAACTTCTTAGATCCGTACCATGGTTCATCCTAAATTATTGGAAAAAGGGTTTAATGCGATAAATTTTGAAATTTTCCAAAATGTTTTAACTATAATCAGGAATCAAAACGAATATTAATTTTGAATTTGTTATTTGAACAAACTTTGTTCAAGTAAAAATAGAAAAAAGTTGAACCTCACGAAACTACCAAGCAAATTGGCTCAATGTTCCGGATTTTTCTGTTTTCTTTCACAGAAGTAGCTGCCGTAACAACACTTCATTCACTAAAAGATGCAACTGAAAAGAACGTCCAAACCCAACCATCGCTGCGAAATCGTTAAAAATAAACTCTAATTTTCCACCAGCGACACTAAACGAATCGGAACCGTCACTGGGCGGCCGCTCTGCTAAACGATGCCGCCGCGAGATGATTCGCTTCCAGTTTTCTACTGCGAAAATTGCCTCCAAAATGTAGTGCCAACATTTACAAGCCACCGCCACATGACGCCGCGAAAGGTTTTAAAGGAAAACGGGAAAACTAAATGCAACAGAGTTTCTCCCGCAGCTAGAGGCACACAGGACAGAAATGGGCAGGGGCAGGGTACAAATTAACGAGATGCAGCGACGATGCACCGTGCGGCGGGATGCAGTTTGTTGTCGCGCTTTGGGGCGGCGGAAAACCGGCTCGAGTGAATCTTAATCACCCGGCAAACGTTTGGGGAAACAAACAGGAAATGGTGTTTCGAAATTATGGTACGGGTTTTTTTCTCCGCCCTATCTTAAGAGATGAGCACCATTAAAACACCTTGCGTGGAGAGGGGGAGGTTATTTCTTGACTCTCGACGCTGGCTTGGCATGGTTTTGGTGAGTGATGCGACTGTTTGTGTGGGATTTATTGCACAACAAACCAAAGCCAAACTATGGGACAAGCGGGGCAAGTGTAACGAGCTGCGAATATTCAAATATTTCTACAATAAAACCACACACGCACACACACGAAACTCTCGGAAAAAAGGCAGCTGATGAGTGGGTTGGGCAGTTTTTCGGAGTGTTAAAAGGCGGTCGGAGGAAGAACCCATTCCGAGCGGAGACGATGGCGATGATGAACCAAGCGTTTCACTTTTATTTATTGCACATAAATGCCACACAAAAACAGGGCCAACCGCTGGACACGCTGGACGTTCGACATCGAGGCAATAAAGCAAGCCAGCTAGGAAACTTGCGAAGGTGAAACTTTGGACGATCGCTTTGAATCAATCGCTATTAATATACGAAACAGTGGAATGTATTGGCTTAGTGAATTTGATCCACCAAGGTGGGTCGAGTGCCCACTATGAAGTAGCACGTGGTAGTGGTAGCTTGGTAGTAGTAGCTGCAGCACTGAACAGTGCGATGATCACCATGGTATCGATTCCACGGCCTACCTACCGGCTGAGCTCAAACTATGCCGTTTTCACCAGATAATTGAATAATTAAGAAAGAATTTGGTTTAATTTTTGGCTTTCTCGTGTTCGCTCGTGTTGGGCAAGGAGTTGCCCGAAATGATAAGCGATCAATTCTACATCGATCCGGTTTGCCTGTGAAGAAAATTAACACAACTGTTTCCAAACTGTAAGGCTAGGCGCCAAACTCTCGTCCCTTTTGGCGCAAAAACACTGCCCATTTCCAAAATGCTCCCTCCGCACCGCATCACCTTTGGTGATCGTAAAACTGCGCCCCCGGAATCGGCTAACAAATGTGGTCAATTTATATTCATATCGCCTCAAAATAGACAACATCACTAATAGCTTCCCCTGTTTCGGGAACGATCTTATCGCACCTTTGCCATCTAATCTTGTATTCCTTATGGCGAGTGTATTGTGTTTTTTCCTCCTTTATTTCTTCTTCCATAATTTAATCCAATCGAGCGTGTGTGTGAGTGTGTTTTTTTTTTACCACAATCTACCACAGCTATTAGGGCACGCTTGGTACGTGCAGGCCGGAGGAGGATGATGATGATGACGATGCTTCAATTTTACGACCGTCGTCCCACTGTACATCATCCCAGACAGGCTTTGAGCGAGACGCGAATATATAGCTTCAAAGCACATTTCACCACACCTCACACAGCAAAAACCCCCGAAATGCATACAATTCGAATCAATTAACATCCATAATCCAGGTGCTTTTGAAAAATCGTGTCACCTCTCAGTAAACCAGTCAGCTCGAGCCCACCTGTGTGTGTGCGCGGTGGAAAGTAGCTTTGCAGGTTTACCTGCAGGTGACAAACAAACAAACTGTCACCGAAAACCGAAAATTGGTAGCAGTTTGCATAATTTGCTCTCTCGCCACAACTCTTGATCCTGGATAGGATGGCGGGATCGACCTAACTTGATCGAGACGTAGAAAGCTCAATGAATCGGGACGGCTGAAGCGGGAAAAGTGTGATGGTTAGGCACTGTTTTGACATAAATTACCACTAGAAACTCAATTATCAATTCCAGCAACCGAGGCATCATTAATTGTTTGCTCTTATTAGCTGTTTGCAGGAAGCGTTTGGTTGTAAAATAAACAACAACTTATTTAGTGTTATTCATTTGTTTAATGGATTTAGGTTCTTCTTTGTATGTTAATTTAGTGATGTGCTCTCTGACTCAACTTTGATTATTTGTTAGTTCGATTCCAACTACAGCAAAATCGGAGCCAATAGTTTCGCCCCGAGTAATAGTCGTTCGGATTTGGAGTTCACCGGGGTTGGCTGAAATCAGAATCAATCTGGAGTCGATGGAACGTGGAAACATACCAGGGGTGTGTTAGTGTCGGGGTGGCATTACATTCCGTTCAGTTTTGTTTTTCATCTCTTGCGGGAGATGCTCTTTTCAAATGTACTTCGTAAACAAGCATCTAATTCGAAGATATACCTCTTAATGACGACATCAAGGCTTTGCGACAACATCCTTCCACCGTGCATCTCTGGCCCCGACCCTGACTGACCCGGGACGACTTCTTCCTCCGTCGTCTTCGGTCGATTCCGACTCCAATCGGATCCGGTTATCTCTGGTCGACTCCCAATTCAGCAGACTACAGACGAGTTCGTCTCCGGATGACTCCGATTCTGACTCCGGATGACTTTGACTCCCGACGACTCCAACTTCCGACAACTCCGACTCCGCATGACTCAGGGCGACTATCGATTACGGATGACTTCGATTTTGACACGGAACGACTCCGGACGACTATGACTCCGGAAGACTCCGGGTGTTTCCAGATGGCTGAAGATAATGCTATCTCGCGGAATTGGTAAAAATCAGGAGTAAACTCCAATCCGACCCTGAACATATTGCAACCAACTTGACCTATCGCTAGTGGAATCGATGTGATATTGGAACGAGAAAGGTTCAAACATCTGTTCGGTAGTTGTTGCAAATTGGAATAGTTAGGCAATAATGTTTATGTATAATAATTCATAAAGCTCAGTTGACTTTGAATAATCTCCAAGAAGAGCATTCCAATCCAACCCGGTCAAATTATAACCTGAACGCACAATGTTTCTTCGATTAAGACATGTTGGTATCTTCATAAATCTTAGTACGAATTGTGCATCAAAAATCAAAATTGACATCATGATTGATAGGCTAAAAATATTTGAAATCTTATAAATTATTTAGAAACCAAAAATATTTAAAAATATTTATAATATTTTAATGGTACATTTTGAATTACGTTATCTAAGAACATCGTCCAACAGATCAATATTACTCAAAAATCCTTCATCCAAACAATATGCGCGGGATGGTACGAAATCATATGCTTGTATGTAACATTGCTCCTCTGGCTTGGGTGTTGCTACACTGGCTTAGCCAAATGATATGAAATTCACTTGAAACCATCTCGTAAAATTTCACGTTTCTTGTAATATTTCGCAAAACCAAACCAACGTTTCCTGCTACCGGTTTAATTTGCAGAGTACACTCATTAAATTAAACGCCATATTAATTACAATGCCTCTTCGAGAAAACCACATCATGCCCCACCGCCCTTAAAACAGTTTCGTGATTTTTGTGCTGACGTTTTATCCTGACTGCTTCCGCCCGAAACCAACTTCCAGCAATCGCAACACTGCCACTTGACGCGGGCTGCACATTTATCCGTGTGCTTACACCACATCAAATTATCTTTACCATACGTGTGTGTGTGTGTGTGGGTCTCCGTACCAGTACGAGCAACAATTTAGCCGAATTAGCTCTCGTTCTAGATGGTCATTCCGCGAGCGCGCCCGTACACTTGCGCAACACAGTGGAGCCATCGCCGGCCGGAACAAACCGAATGAAATGGAAAAGGGCAAAACAGACAACTCGGTCCGGGAATGCCTGCCGAGAGTCAACAAGAGGCAGGCAACCGAAACCGGCCCGCGCGTCATGCTACCCGGCGGGGTGCGCGCGCGCGCGAATGGAATGTTTTCACTACTCCACTCGACAATTTAAATATTTTCAACTAATTATGAACAAATATTTGATCGAGTCAAAACACCGGCTCCGGGCCGGTGGTGCGGTCAGCATGTGGGCTGGTCGGGCTGCCTTTCTTCGAGCGTCCCCGAATGCGAACTAATGGAGCCGCTGACCTTCCCATCCGGTCCGGTACCGCTTGCCCGAGCCTTGGTACTCCAAGCGAGTGGTGAAGGGGCAAAGAAAACGAGGAATTAAAATAGTTCCTTCGCTGGCCTTACCTGGGCAACGGGGTTCGCTTTGATCGTCCCCGCGCGGGATTTGCGATGGACGAACGAAAACGCGAGCGAAGCGAGCAGGGAACAAGTCAGTTAACTGTCCGATTAGTTGGCCAGGCCGGATCCTTGCCGATAGTGAGCTTTTGCTCCAAGTTATTCAAGCTGCTTACCTGTGCCCCTTATGCTATGTGTTGGGAAGCATCAGAAAGCAAGGAGACAACCCTCCCAACTAACCCACATCGGCCAGCGGGCAAGCTCGCTTGATCGCATCGCGAATTTTTCTGATGCGATCGTTTTTTCATTCCCCAACGTGATCCTCATTCTCACTATCGCGCTAAGGAGGGTGATTTTAAGAAATGTTTTTAAATGGACCACTCACATTGATTGAGCGAGCTTATCGCGTTCGATGGGAGGATGGGTTTGCTTTCTCAAAGCTCTTGCGAATGTTTGTATGCTACTCATGGGAATTCTCATAATCGGCTTCGACGGCTTTTTCTTGTTTGGTGGCTGGATAATGGCTGGAGTGAATAGTTTTACTTTTGATGCAATTTCCGCTGAAATGGATTATTTTTAAAGATTTGTTTTTTTTTGTAGCCATGTTATCGCTGTGTTGGTACTATCGGTGTGTTATTTTTATTGTGCCATATTGCGATGAATCCATTTAAACCCATCGATGGGACATAAAAGTTAGTTTAATACAGTAAGCAAGAAGATAGATGGAGATTTGTTTTTCAAGCATTAAAGAGGTTTATTGATTACAGGGATAAGTAGTATTTTCCGTAATGTTAAGAAAAATACGAAATGGACTTATCATTAACACTTTTAAAAGTAAATTTAGTAAAACATTTAGCCAATAAAGTAAGGAATTTAAATAATACTTAGTTAATTAATTGGGTTTTTTCTTTCAATTTAAGTTATTATTTTAATTTATTTTAATTAACTACAGGGTTTATGCCAGCGAATATACATTCTAAAGAGATTAACTGTGATGTGTCATTCGTAAAACAAAAATGGTTTATCTTCAACAAGATTTGAAAACAATTCCAAAATACTGTGCGATGAGTTTACTTTTAATTTGACTGTTTAAATAAACGGAATAGGATAACACTAAAAAATGGTTGACCTCTTGAACATAATATTGGTTGAATAATATAATAGTTAGTATATGATCAGCAAACATCATGTTGTCTGCTAGTGTTTTATATTCCTATTATTGTTCTGGTAAGGAATTCAGTTATTTTACTTCTGTTTCAAATTTTAAGGCAAATAGATTTTTACACAACGAGTGTTTTGTCAATCGAATCTATCACTAGACTAGGTATTAAACTTGTTGTACGAGAGTTTGTACTCAAAAACTGTATCGTTTCTAGCAAATAAATAAATTAGCTTGAGTTTTAGTGGGTACTGCTCGAGATCTTCACTGTAGTTAATCAAATTCATCATTCTTTGAATATACTTACGACTAAATGCCATGTTCTAATGGTTTTCACTTTTTTGCAATGTGACATCTTGTAAACTTATTACAATACGTTGGGTCTACAAAGCATTCATGCTTCTTTAAGATATTGTTGAAACGTCGAGGGCTAACAGCTTACAAGCGAATCTCAAGCGCTTCATCAGAGTAAAATCAAACAAAGAATTGATATAGACCATCAATATAATTATCAGTTATTCTTCCCATACACATCCTTCAAATCCCAAGAAAGATTTCGTTACATTTGGACCCGATTTAAAGGTAAACGTGAATACTAGAATTGCTGCATTGTTAAACAATACCAAAGAATAATTATTTCGTTAAGGTATCAATTCACTATTACCTCAAAAGTTTGATATTGATATAAAAAAACACTAATTAAAGTGATGAAAACTGAAGCCCAAAAAACTGAACAGAATTGAAAGCTATACGTATCGTTCTTAACGTCTCCGATTTTTTTTTACAAATATCATATATTGCAAAAAGGGAACACAACATCTTCAAACAGTCAACATCATTCCCGAGCGAAACGAAAAAGCATCCAATTTTGCGAATATTTATGAGTACTTAATGCAAAATTAAAACGCTTGTTTCTCGACACAGTACATTATCCAATAAAAAACGCACACACACACACACTCGTTGCATTTTGGGTCGCACTCGAAAAATCAAGCTTAATGAAACGGAATGGAACACATTAACAAATAACTTTCTCACACACACAGACGCCAAACGCCTTACCTTGATCGGAAATATCTTGTTTGGGGTTTCGTTATGTTTTCACGTTCAGTGCCGTCTTATCACAACACGTAATCATAATTTATCGATCACAACAGCGT
>SIXB01000117.1:0-104825 GCA_007018985.1 Anopheles bwambae
ATAATAATCACTTTTGGAGAGGGATAGTAATCACCTGATTCTACCAACAATAACAAAAAGTGGAAGATATTATTGACCAGAGTTAGAATGCGGCGTTCAAATATTTACATCATCGTTGCTGACCAGTCACCAATAGCTCGTCTTCCGTTTGCTCGGTGTCCTTGATATGGGGAAAACCGAAACGTAATTTCCTTTTCGGGGCGGACATCCAATCTCCGGTAGATAACAAACGAAATCATTTACTGACCAATGTTTCTGACACGCAAACCGCATCTTCTCGAGCGTTTGGAACGGGCAGCTCGATGCTCGGTCTCTGTGAGAAGCCGTCTGCAGGTCATCAACAACCGTCATGGGCACCAAAAGGTTGCTCCAAGAGCTTCAGACAGGGTCCGAGTAAAAAGTGAATTTATTAAAAATAGTACTTTAGGTATTTCACTCAATGATTTGCTCATCAAACGGAAATATAAATTTTCAAAAGTATCTGGACGATACTTATCCACAAGACATGGTAATCAGACGCACTTACAACAATCACATGAAAAGATTTACAAATTTTGCAAAGTCCACTAACGTGTCATTCGAATTCATCGGATTAGATCATTTTATAACTAATAAGATTCATATGGTGGTGAACTATTATTATTAGTCAAGACAATCTTTGAAAAATCATATGATACCACAATAGCAGATATTCTTCCTCAAATACCATATTTAATCCAAAAAATTATCATTGTTTATGTACTACACAAAATTAAAGCATGATTTACAAAAAGCTCTCAAACCCAACCATGAATCGAATTACTAAAAAAATCTGAAGACAATCTAAAGTAAAGGACATCACAGATCTTCGAACAATTTCGAATCAACAGTCAACTCTCTCTTATTTGAGAGCCGATGGAACTAAGATCAAATTAGAGAGGTTTTCAAATTAGAGAGATTGAAAATGAATGAAAAGTTCATACAAACTATAAAGAGATATAACATTTAGTATACACCCTAGACAATTGCTATAAGAACTGGGTAAACGATTTCAGATTGGAGTATCCATCATGCAATAACTATGGCATCACCATACACAAATAAGAATGATGCAGTTTTCAGAAGTTTTCCAAATTAGAGGAACGAAAATGTACTGTAACTGAAGTTACTGCCAATTTTCTAATCCAATCAGGGATGGAAAAAAAGATTTGCATAACTTGACCACAAAGTTGAACAGTAAGTTCAGCATAAAGTCTGCTATAAACTAGTTGAACTTTCAGTGCAGTTGTCAATGTGAATTATTTGAGTTTTTTTTATCCTTGTTTCAATCAATAAGGCTCGGATTTATTCTTTATCACCTATTTTTATGTTTTTTCTTTCAAAAACTATTATTCTTGAACATAGACAAATGTTTTTGTTAAGAAATTGTTAGGCAACTATACAACATTCTACTATAAAGCAAGGCAGCTAGAATACGTCCAACTACTGAATTTCGAATTGTTTCACGTATGTTTTAATGTACACTGTCTATAACTCTCTCCTTTCCATCATCTTTTTTTCTCTTTCTTTTCACAAAGCCTGCCCTCAGAGAGTGTAATCGATTCTTCCAGCCAGCACCTATTAACGTTTCATCTCGAGCGGTAATAACTACACCCAGATGAACGTGAGTGTAATCGAAACCCTCGCTTCCTGTCAACTTTGACACGTCTCAAGATCATCTCACGCATCTTCAGTAAACACAACCACTGAATGCCGAATGAATGCCGAATAATACCCTCGGCCCATGAGGCAACTAGTGCTCCAGTCACGTTCCCACGCATGTATGTGTGTATTTCTGAGGATGTTATGAAACACCTCAAATGGGTACTCTTAAAATAACGTAAAAAAAGCCGACACCCAAAAACCGATGACACTGATACACGGTGGCACACACGCGCCATCTAGCGCACGCAGTGGGTGACAAATTAAATTAAACGACGTCAACATTTCGCCGGGTAGATTTCACGCTTTTTGATTAACCGACCGGTTGACGGAGGGGGACAGTATATTAGCCTCAGGCAGCCCACACGCAGCAACCGGTAGCATGTTTTCGATCCCACTCCCAACAAACCGGGGTAAGAGCGGGCCAAGTGCACCCAACAATTCCCATTTAGAAGTTTCTTACCCGGAAGAAGCATCGCGATGAAGAGTGCTTTAATACGCGAAGACGTGTGGGTGTAGGGTGGGGTTTGATTTGTTGGTGAGAGGCAAGGCAGAGGGCCACCGGAAATCGTCAGCAGTTTTATTGTCACACTGTTCATCCGGTGCGAAGGAAGGGCGGCCAGCACAAACACACGCGTGTATCGTTTATTTTACGTCCACATACTAACCAATACCCAGTCGGTTGCAAATATGTGTCCTTCCCTCTTCTTTGTTTTCTGTTCCGTATCACACTCCCTCTTACTGCCCCCTCTGTGTCTCGCCAATCGAATGAAGGAAGGATCGTGCGAAGGATCCTTTCCCAACAACCTCAGCGAACACCTCCTGCTTGACAACTTTATGCCGCAAGGCGTCGGAATGAGGGATTCCTATGGGAGCGGAAAATCCGAACCCACCCATTCTAACCTCTCATTTCCTTATCTTTCCCCTACACTACCTTTTCTCTTAGATCGTGGAAGATAAACGGCGGAAGATATCACATTAGCTGTCATTGTCACAGTTATCTTCATCCGCTCGGCCGCTCGGTCGGTCGCTACCGATGAAATAGCACGCCGGCCACGCCTAATAGACACCCCCAACCCTCCCTCCGACGCCCTACCGTCCTCCCCTGGGAAGAAAAATAATGGTTTGTTACAAATTTCTGTGTGTGGCTTGATGTGGCTACGACTTCCTGTCACGTTTTCCTTCGGCGAGGCCACAGCGCAGTATGATGAAGGTGCGGCGCTCGCACACACACACACACTGCGCGATGAGATTTATGTGCTCGCAATCGTATGTGTCTGATTTCTTACTTTTTTCACGCTGCTATTGTTGCTGCTAGTGGTGTATATCAGGCAATGGTGGCGACAGCGCGCCATCGAACCATCCGACCAATGCCTGATGAAATCCGATCAAAACCCAACACACAAGCGTGCCCGGTGGTGGTGCTGGCTAATAAAAGTGAAATAAATTTTAATCTTTGCTACGTTTTGCGGTTCGAACCGAGCAAGACGGAAGACGTCTTACTGGGCGCAAGCTGTTACATCAGCCCGACGCACACAATCACGCTGATTTCCTGAGGGTTGGGACGGGGAGGGGGAGGGATGTTTGGTAGCAAATTAAAAACCATTCATCGAACGGTGTTTGTCGAATGTGTGAAACAAACGATCTTATTTGCTTTGCCCGTTTGTTCGTGTGCTTCGTTGTTACTGTTGCTACTGGGTATTTGTAACAACTGTGGCTGGCAAACGGATGGTTTTCGCAAGTGAAGCATTTGCACTCCGGACACGTATCGCTGGAATTGATTCAATCATTCCATCAACAAATCGGCGAGCGGGAAGGACACGATGTATCGGAGCTTTGAATAGAGTGTGGGGTCAATTTCTTTTAAAGTTGCCCATCAGTTTATTTTTTCAATTTAAGCATATTTAGCTTTTTATATGATTGCATACCTCTGAGAAATTGCATGAAAGCTTTCTACAACAAACATTTATCAGAAATCTACATATCAACTGTAAACAAGAGCATACAATGAAGTTTTAGTTAGCTTAGGTACAAACAAAACTCGTACAGAAACTTAAATATTTTCAAATAACCAGTTTAAAACCCATTACCTAAGCTGTGTAGAATCGAAAATGTTAAATCGTTGACGGACGTTTTATGACCATTCCTGCAAACAACTGTGCTGAAGGACGAGTTTAAACAAACAGTTTAGTCCCAGTCTAATTCTAAAGAATTACTGAAGCGTCAATTAAGTGCCAGTTTTTGGCCCATCCAACAGTGTTGTGGAGTATTTGGGCCTTTAACTGGACTTTTAGACGGGTGCTGTGGCTGGGGCGTAATTGGCAAATTTTGCTTCACATTTTTCGACGTGTCTGACTGATCGTATTGTTAGCTTGTAAGGTGTAATAACTTCTGAGTTGATTATCTCATATAATTATTTGAGTTCAGAATACTAACACCTGATGTCTTCCTCCACAGCCTGCACAAAAACTGTCTGTTTTATAAATCCATATGACAATTAAAGGTACATAATTATTCTTCTTGATTTGTACGTATGCCAAAGCATCGAGTAAAAAGCAATCGATCTCATCAGGTAATTAGGAGATAATTGCCATGACAAGGGTAACACAGGTTAATATTCTGGTCTAAAACACGACTTTAATTGATAATGACATAAGATTTGAAGAAAGTGAAAAAATAAAAAGCAGATATTGTCATTGGTAGAATTCCTAATACGTGGAAGATTGTAAAGGTCTTTCGCTATTGTAGATTGGAAATATAAAAAGGATAATCATCTTTGATCCTTAACCCCTCTCCCCTATCAACTACTTCTGCTAAACACCTCCAATTCTCAAAACAAAAATGCATCAGCGCTAAAATCAACAATTATCTCAAAAAACCTACCAAATTATGAACCGAATGGATCGTTCAAATCTCTGCTTGAAAAAAAGTTTGGAAACCACTGTCCTGGATGAGCAGATTGAAAGATGCAGAAGAAAGTACGCTTGAAGTGTCTTTTGCAATATTCATTCCAAAACATACTAATGTGTTTTGTTTGGAAAGAACCGTTGGATCACGATGCCCCAAAAATGCGCATGGGTTTTTAATGAACTTTTACTTTGTAACATATTTTAGGTCAACCGAGCATGCTCGGGATAAGGCTAAATTTACATGAAGTGAATGTCCTGAGAACAAAATCTATAGAAACGATGAATAATGTGACATCTAACGATGTATTGAAACTATGGACGCAGATTCTACATAAAAAATGAAAATAATAAAGAACTTTTATGTGGCGCTAAGAAACAAGACTCTAATTAAACTTCTCTGTATCTTGGATTGCTTTAGGTCGTACTACCGAATGGAGTCTTCTCTAAGGATTTTCGCGAGCAAATAATTGATTAGATAATAGAAACCTTTTTTAAAACTCTCACATAAACACTTACATTCTTCTTTAACAGTTGCCAAAGCAAGTTTTTTTGCACCTAAACAAATAAATAAAAGTTTACTAATGCTGTTTACGATGCTGATTCTCCCTGTTTAAATCAATTCCAAATGACATTACCTTGATAAATTGCGTTATCAGGCTGCCCATCAGGTTAGCCCATCAGGCTGCCGTTGCATACTATAAGTCACCCTATTTCATTTGCAATCAAATCACTCATTCAAGCAAATATTTAACACTCCTTTTATCTAACCACGCACTCGAACCACAATCGTGCCACAAACCCCCGAGACAGAAGTTGTAACGCTGCTGCAATGGAACCAAACGCTCCTTTCGTTAAACATTTATGGAAACGAACCGAAAATTCGCTCAACAAAATCCGAGGTGGACACGTTTCTGTACCAACTCCGTCTGTCTCCGTCACACCAAACGAAACCGGGGGGGGGGGGCAATGAATGAATGTCATCGAAATGATAGCTTTTTCGCATCCCAACGGCCGCTCTCCTTCCCAGGCTCCCCTCATCATCCACTCATCGGGTTTCACCTAGGTCGTAAATTATGAAACCACTGGCGTTTTCTCGAATCTGCATAGTCGAAAAACCATTTTGCACACACAAACAGAGACATCTACCAAACAGCACTACCAATGCCATACCCGAGGATAAGCCATGATGATGTATCGCAATTTATGCCACAAATGTTATTCCACCCTGTTTTACCAGAGGCCAGCCTTACCGAAAGCTAAGCAAAATCGAAAACTTGTATAGCATCATAAATTCATTAGCACTTATTCCGAATGCTGCATACCGTTCGCTTCAACCCGTTCCATCAAGGAAAGAGAAGATTTGACAACAGTGATTGTAGCCTGCACACCGCAACACTTTTCAATCGATACCGTGTGTTTTCTGCTGAATTATTCCAGCAAGACAAGACATTGGCAGAACGGGGGACACCCTTTTTTGGGGGGACATCGAAAACGTTCGTTGTGTTCGATAAATAAACCATTGCTCCGTGTTGCCGTACAGTTTTGCTTCCGTAAAACGAAGCAACATCAAGACAAAGACACACTGGTGCAGCGGTGGAGATGGGTTTGGGGCCATGTCCCATTAGTCTTCCCAAATCTCACACAAAACCGACACGTGACACGTGGGCTGTCGCTACCAACAGACGTCTGTGAAATTAGACGCACAAACATACACACACTCTTTCGCCCTTATTTGGTCATTCGTCAACCTTTGTCGTTGGTGGCACGGGGGTGGGCTGATGGGCGCTCGTGAGACGAAGACGTAATGCCCCAAAATGGACAACTTTTGGGCCGAAACGCCGCCGTCGACGACAACGCTCCACTTTGGGAGCTGATTTGTACGAAATTTGTCTACCCCGATGTTGAACGCGAGAGCGGGTTGAACCGGTCGGAAAGATTAAAGGTGAAATGCGTGTCAGCAGCTTGTGTGGAGGAAAATTCATCACCTTCCGAACCGGCCCGGATTTGAACCCGATGGGTCGTTCGAATCGATTTAGGCCCCACTGAGATCTTTGTTTTGATTTACTCTTTTTTCTACTCTCCTGCCACCTTTTTGTTCTCAGCCAAGCTGTTGCAAATGATGCGAGGTGCTAATGTATTGTGAACTGCATGTGTGTGTGTTGCTGTGTTGTACCGCTATCAACTTTTGCCAGCCAACAATCATAAAACAGCCATTAACTTACACACTCCCGGGCGAAACGTGCGCCTCCATCACCGGGCCGTGACATCGATCGGACTGTCCCGACCGACGCTTTTGTCACGTTCGCCGATCACACAACCTTTCGCTGGGAAGGCGCCGGCACAATCGACAATTTATCGACCATATGGTCACCCGGGTGGTCTGCCGCCGTTCAAGAGAAAAGTATGTTTATTTAGCAAGCGAAAGGGAAAGAAAGTAAAAAACATGAAGCAGCAAAGAAATAAAGCATAAACAGCAGCCAAAGCCTCAACACGCTGATGGTACTACCACCGATGGAAACAACGCTGACCACACTGGACCACACGATGCGGGCGAAACTTTCTGACCTCATGAAAAGTGATCCATTTCCCACGTCCTTCGTTGCTGCGTCGTTTACGCTTTTCCCCGTACTTTCGTCTCCTTTCAACCCAACTCTGGGCTGGGTGGCAGTTTGTGATGGCAGTTTATCACATTTTTACCATCCCGGGAAAACCCGGACAGAAGGACAGTAAAAAAAAACCCCGATGGTTGGATGCATTAGAGGAAGGAAGAAAGGACTTTCGTTGCTTTGTTATAAACAAAAAGCTATCAAGAACTTTGCCAAAGCTGCCGCTGTTGAGCGATGCATACAGAGAGAGCGAGAGAGAGAGAGAGAGAGAGACAGAGAGTGAGAGCTATCAAAAGCTCATTTTTCAAACCCGGCATGGCGGATGTGTTTGCGTTTTGTAAAGCGCGCTCGGCGCATCCAGCTGGCACATTAGTTATCATTTAAAGTTCATTTGCTGTTGGCGTTTTGTTGGCCT
The DNA here is from genome assembly GCA_007018985.1 of Anopheles bwambae. Taxonomy (NCBI): domain Eukaryota; kingdom Metazoa; phylum Arthropoda; class Insecta; order Diptera; family Culicidae; genus Anopheles; species Anopheles bwambae. The sequence goes on from SIXB01000117.1 coordinate 7,611, forward strand.
GAGCACGTTTATGATTGTTTGGTCGAAAGTAATGATTTTGCTTTGCTTTCTTTGTGACGGTATGATTAATTATTGCACAACCCAAAAGACGCCCAGATAAGTGCTGGAAAAGTGTGTTGAACAGTGGACGAGCGATGGGAATTAGATGCTCGCATCTTATTTCAGTTTAACACAGTTTGAATGCTTGTCAAAATGATCAATCCATGGGGTGAAGCTAACACCCAACCACAAACCTAATCTAATCAATCTTATACTTGACTCTGGAACAATAATCAACACAAAAATGGTCAAACCCCCCGGCACAGACTGCTCATCGCCAAGCACAATACATTGTTCAACGTTTTAAGCCAACCAAAAGCCCGATTATGCTAGTTTTTCTTCGGCGTACCCGATAAACCATTCACCATCTACCACCGAACCGCCATTGAATTACGGATTTTTTTTACAGAGCATGAAACGGAGTTTGCTTCAAAACTGTCGCAGCAGAAACGACGAGAAACAGCTCCACCACCGTCAACCAGTTTTAACGCCAAATCTAATCAAACCGTTCACCAAACCGTGATTCCGGAAAAACCGCTCGCGCAACCGACAAGTCGAAACTTTCACCGTTCCCGTTCCCACAGCACGATGGAGGCGCATGGTCATGGACGGGGTTTGCTCGCGCATGGATGGGACGGGTTTTGTCTAATATCCACAAACCGTCCCTATCCCTCCGCCAGTGGGCGACGGCCACGGCACACTTCTAATCGATTTATGGTTCAATTTTCTTTCCGGAAACAATTTTCTTTCCACCGTTCAGCCATCCGTTTGGGAAGCTGCGTTGTTTGGTTTGGTTTCGTGCCGTGCGCTGGGGGTGGGGTTTGCACCGAAGGGAAAGTTTCTCTTGCGCACTACACAGAACACTGTTTCATTGCGAGATATGTGTGTGTGTGTGTGTTCTCATGATGGAGGTTGGTATGATTTCATTTAATGCCGTTTATGATTGCTTGCAAGCAGAGCAGTCGTGTTTCTTTGCTTATTTCCAATTAATTGACGATTCTTCTTTTCGTACAGATTTTCCAAGAAATTATATCCGATGAAAAGGTCCTTTTGCTCTCGGTACAACTTTGTAGACAACAATTTCGTCGTCCATATTTAAGTCAATGTTCAACGGTACCAGTTACCGAGGCACCAATGTCAAAGTGTCGCTCTCTCTCTCTCTCTCTCCCTTAGAAAAGCTGCTTCATCGCGACGGACCATTTTAGTTTTTCCAAGAAAAAGCCATAGACTTTTCGGCGTAAAATTGTTGCTCGCACAAGCAGTACATTAAACTGGCTGGTCGGTCGGGCCTGACCATCATCACGACAATGCCAAATTAAATAACACTCAGATTAAATGAGTGTTAAGCAAAGCAGCAAACCCTCCGGGAAGGTGGAAATTATCCACAACCATTTTCTAGCCACTGTGGGGATTTGAAAGGATAATCCCGGATGCTTTAATTGAAGCCTAGCATTGAATTGGTAATGTCAGCTTCACCTTAAAAAGCGTGACACCATCCTTAATGGCTCGGACTTGTTGATTTTTGTTTTGCTTTGCTGTTTTGTTTGCATTACCCTGCAGTTGAGATAGTTGAGTTGATTTAGTTTAATATCTTTTACTACACGCACAGCATAAAAGCAAGCTTCACCGTAGCTCGGAAATCTATAGAAAGCTTGATTTCTGATTTGAACTCCAATTTATCATCCCTTGCGTTCACTTTCACCTTTCGGAAAAACACTCGGCATAATCTTCCTGTCCTTCTTTCGCTTCTACGCTTCTCAGTAACAACAGCAAAACACAAACAAAAGTCCATTACAACAGCTATCGATGAACCTCGCTGGTGCATGGTGCGTCTGGCCACGCAAAGCCTTTGGCAAATAGTTCCAAAAATAAACAACGATTGTCAGTCGTGTTTCGTCTCGATTTCGTGGCCAGCTAACGTCCATTTCACCATCGAAACCCACCCCCGCTACCTAAAACCACTCGAAGCGTGGCTTAAGAACGGACTCACGATCACGCATACTTTCGTGATTCTAGTTGGCGAGTGTTTAGTGTGTGTGTCGCCCGCATGCAGTGATGTCCCTGTTGCGTGCAGTTGCATTGGAGAAGAAACCTCTCTTCTGTACACCCTTTTCCCCACTTTTCGATGTTTGCATTATTCGTCTGATTTGACTCTCTCTCGCACTCTTTCTCTTTTTCTTGCTTGAATAACTCTTTGTGACTTACGAAACGTATCGAACAGGGCAACATGGGGATGACTGGGTGACTACTGCACCCCGGGTGGGTGGCGTTGTTTTTCTTTTTTTTTTTTCAAACAGCCGAGCTGGCAGGGTATAGAAGGGGAGCTAGAAAAAGTTCACACAGTGGGCGAAATAGATCGGCTTAATTTGTCAAATAGCGCACAGATGAGGCAATAAATCCGCTCCGAAGCGGTGAGTGTTTTATTTTGTTTTGTATACAGGCGAGTGCGCGCGCTCGCGATCTGGCTGAGAGGCGGAGCAGCTCTTATCGGTGTTGCATGTGCAGCAGACGCAGAGAGTGACTGTAGGATTAGAAGGGGTCGGGAATGGAAGGTTGAAGAGGGGGGCAATCGCTTGGGGTAGATTCGGATAAGTGCTTCGAGGTAAAATCCGTTTGCGAGGTTGGACAGCATCAATAGACAATAAGGGAGAAAGTAAAAGGGAAGGTGAAAAGGCCGCCCCAAGGTACGTGTGTTGCCATTCCGTGTTTCGTTATCTTTCTGAAGACTATTTCCCTCATTTGTTAAACATGGTAGAGAAATTGTAGTGGCTTTGGTTTAATTTTGAGAATTGATTACATTAAAAACCGTAATCACTGAGAGAAAATGCACCAATATCGTAATAATAAATTGCAAAAATGAGGAATTGCATTATTCATAATTAATTCCAGACTTTTGAGACATTATTTCAGAACCACGCAGCTGGACAAATCAGTTCTTGCAACGGGGGGACGGTCCATTCTAGGCTTGAACCCACACGACAGCCATGTTTTTTTAAGTCGTACGGGTTGACGACTATATCACGGGACCGCCAACGTACTTTTCATTTATTTCTTTTATTAAACATTTTTATCTTTTTATTCTGAACAAATATTAATGCAATAGGTAAATTGATCTAAAGTTTTAAGTTTTTCAAAGTGCAGTGGAACCCCGCATAACGAGTTTAATACGTTCTAATGACTCGCTCTTGGGCCGGTCTGGTGGTACAGTCGTCAACTCGTACGACGTAACAACATGCCCGTAATGGGTTCAAGTCCCGAATAGACCGCGTCCCAATACATAGGACTGACTATCCTGCTATGGTAACGATAAGTCACTGAAAGCCAAGCTCACTTCACTAGTGGGTACAGGCAGGCCTTCACCGACAGCGGTTGTTGTGCCAAAGGAGAAGAATGACTCGCTCGTTATGCGAAAAACTCATTATGCGGGAGGCTCTTTTTCATACAATTGGGATGAAAATTGAAATAATTGGTTCGAGGTTTAAAAAAAATGCAGGTCATGAGGTTTATATGCATCACAACCATACGGAACATCTCAAAGTGGCAACAGTAATCCATTGATCAATTCTTAGTATCGAAATTCTTGCCTTCATGAGCAAGTAGATCAAGAATGTAGGCAAGAACACACCTCACACTTGTCAAACACACGCTTCTTAGGGAGGTACACTACACACTAAAATCCGTGCCCTGCCCACATCCATGGCTGAAGCCGAAGAGAGGCTCTAATATTGTCAAATAAGAAAGAACCTCACTTACTCCACTTGTCGATACATAAGCGCAAATAAACTCTCAGCTCCGCTAAATGATCTGAACAGAGTTATCGGGATGTGGAGTGGACGCGCCAACGGCCCACCCCGGCTCTTTTCAATTTTTGTATGACTTCTTGAGTTTTGGGCTGGTAGTGGGTGTTTGTGTGTCACCTTCCTTACACTTTTTGAATTGCTCGTTATTCGCGATTTCACTCATTAAGAGGGGTATCTGTAGAGCATTTAGATTTGCTCGTTATGCGAAAAACTCGTTATAAGGGGCATTCGTTATGAGGAGTTGCACTGTAGTTGAACAGAAAAAAAAAACAAAACAATTTTACGCCTCATTCGATTACAAAGCAAAAGATTGTCAAAATTTTGATCGTTTTTTAAAATAAAAAAAATTGTTAAAGATATGCTGGGGAATAATAAATGTACGAGAGGACTAACAGATTGAGAGCAGAAATATCATCTGTAGAGGTAGCATTAATCAAACCGCCGAAAACCCTTCATGCAAGAGTAAGAATATAAATCAATTCATGGTTCTTCAAAACAAAAAAAAGACAATTTTTCATTTAACGATGTTGGCTTCTAGGCTATGATTTCGATAATACTGAGCGATGATTTGTCCTGCTAATTAAAACACAATTTTGAGTAACTTATCACTTACAAATCAGTAACTTATCACTTGCTGCAAAAATACAATAAAATTAAAGAAACAAAATCAAAAGTAGATGGTCGATTAACAAAAAGTTTTTTTTTTCTTCATTTTTAGCAAACATCGAAAATAAGTGACAAATACACATTCACACATTCACACATAGCCATATATAAAATGCTTAAAGCATCATATGGATCCGTAAAAACTCATTTCATATTCCGGCGCCTCGTGCTGTGTGCATCACGGTCGAGTTTGCTCCCCCTTCCAAACCCCCCTCCCAGCTCGATTGCACTCGGCCCGAGTGCAGCAGCAATAGCAATAGCTGGCTTCCATTTCAAACACCACACACTGGGGTGAGAATGCTGCTGCCATCGTTGGTCCAAAATGGACATATCATTCCAAACACACGCCACTCGTTCCAAGCAACAAAGCAACAAAAAAAACGTTACACATTTTGGCCCTTTTCTCCTTCTCTCCTAAATCTCACCTGCACCCTGACCCACTCCACAAAGCTGACCGGCCGCAAGGCACAGTTTTATTGAAGCGCACCAAACCGCCCGCACCGTCTACGCGCATTAATGCGGCACGCACCGGGATACACGGGGGGAAAAGAAACACCCTCCCACCGTGAAGGAAAACATTCCACCGCCCCGACGCAGCATAATTTCATGCTGTGCGTGTTGCGGCACCGGGAGCAGCATCCATAGCCGGCGCCCACCTACACCTACACGCGTACAAACTGCAGCGCCGCAGACAACGCGCAGAGTAGAAGCGAGCGAGCGACGCGCGGAAAACGGCAAAGGCAAAACAAATGCTCACACTTGTGTGACAGACGGACGGTCCATTTCTAGCACCTTTTGGGCTGAAATCGAAATCGTGACTTGTGCGTCTTATTTTGTTCGGGATGGGTGGGTGTAGTGGGTTGGGGTGTGGGGAACCTGCTGGGAGAGATTTTCGGCGTGCCCAAGGCGAAGATCATCTTACCCGTCCGTGTTCGCTCGGGTTCGTGATTTGTTTCTTTCTTCGATTGTTTATGTAGCTACTGCCGTAAGTTGCACCGCGTCACCGTTTTCTAATCGATTGGTGTATTGTTTTGCCGTTGGCTTGAGTGGCATTGGAAGGGAAGAGATACAAAGGAGAGGAGAAGGAGAAGAGCCGCAGGGGTAAGGGGAAGCATTAATCGTTTGCTTTCGGGTCGAGTTTGCTGCTATTGTGATCGACATGACTTTGAGATATTGATACTTTGGTTATTGATGTTTTGGTTGATTTGGGAGGCAACTCCAACAACATGGTATGGCAATACGAACGTAAGACAAACAATTCTGCTCAATTGCGTATTCATTTATGTTTATTTGTGCAGCAATTATGCTACAGTTAATTTTACTAATTGGATAATTGCGTCCAGTCATGTTATTAGCAGTCCATGTGTTACGGGCTCAAGCCCCAAACATACCTAGTCTGATTTACGTAATACAACTCTGCGATGAGTAAACCAACAACGTTATTGAAAACTAAGGCCAGTGATTTATGCAGACTTAGTCATACAGCTTATGCGCTGGTCTGGTGGTACAGTTAACGTCTGTCTCGTACGTCTTAGCAACATGTCCGTCATGGGTTCAAGCCCCGAATTAACCGTGGCCACATAAGACTGACTATCCTGCAATGGGTAATCAATAAGTTACTGAAAGCCTAGCACTTTAATAGTACAGGCAGGCCTTGTCTCACAATCAAATGGTCGGAAGATCTCTACCTCAATAGCTTAAAATCTTATTTTATATATCTTCAGAGTTGCTTGGTCCATTTTTCAGATGCAATAGGTACCGTTGCTCAATGGTAAACAAACGGTGTTCGTCGCCTTTTAGCTTCTGTTCGTTTAGGACCCAATTCCCCACCTTACGGATCATTGCTTTTGATCAATAGGAAATAACTTGCTGAGACACTCCAAGAGTATTTTGGTTGTGCTTGTGTACAGTGTTGTTAGCGGTGACGTTCTTTGACATGAAATTGCCTACTTTGACACGATTTGAAGCTTCGCATTCAGTTTTCACTCTTTCATTCTACAGTCATGTCAAAAATGTCGTTTGATTCGACACTACATGCACTACATCGCCTTCTCCTTTGTAAAAATTTTTCTTTTAAATTCGTGTACACCAGCAAGAAGACACTGATTTTCGCACTGGCCAAGTTAAAATATTTAATTTTTCAGTCACTTACGATCGGTAAAAGCAAAGTCTATATAATATAGTCACTTACGATCGGTAAAAGCAAAGTCTATATAATACAGAGGTCGAGTCGTCCAGAACATTTGATCAAAAAGCGTGGGAAAGTTTTGACAGCTGGATGAAAAAGCTTCAATAGTTTCATCGTAGCATACATTGAGGTTTTAGTTGTTGTGCATGCAGTGGTTCTAATGCATTTTCGGTCATTTTTACATCGTTTGTTTGTAATATTATACTTAAAAAAGTGGACGAATATCAAGAAAAGATAGAATTATAGTACAATTATTGATTATAACAAGATCAGTGCCCAAAATTAGGACGAAATCATGTCATAAAATCAAGAGGACCAAAGTTAATAGACTTGTTTCCTGATTTTGGTCGTTTTTAACTGATGAATTAGTGAAAAAACTACTCCATGCCACGTAAATGAGAAGGAAATGTATAGTTACACTAGATTTTTTACAGAAAAAGCACAATTGGCCCTAAAAAGTGTTTGGTTGTGTGGAATCGTTCACAAACTTTTTTATCTAACTGTCAAAAACAAGCTTTCAAAATGGTGGACCAAAATCGAGCTATGCATCGACCTCTGTATTATATAGACTTTGGGTAAAAGCACCAGGCAATTCTGGATTCACAAGATGAATGACAATTGACATTCAAACTACATTTTTTTTCAGTCATGTCATCGCAAAGACACTGACGGTAACTAAAGAAATGAATGTCGTTCTTCAACAGTCGTGTCATGGCAACAGAGAATGTGATGTACGAAAAATGATTTTGACCAGTAGCCTAGTGCGAACGTCAAAAAAAATGTCAACAGTTTACAACACTGCTTGTGTATGATCATCATCCAGTAATGCTTAAATTATAAATCATTCGTAAATTATTTCAATTACAGTCCTGATAAATGTAATCATTAATTTATTTATTATTAGTATAGTTTAATTAAGATTAACTAAATATTACCTGCACTAACGCTGTGATTGACAATGTTGTTTAAAGAAGAATAAGTTTTAACCATTTGGTGTAATGGATCTTTAGATAGATCAGATAATTATGTTTCATTTATTATTTGTTGTGAATACCAATAAAATTACGACATATTTCAGTTTCATTTCAGTTTAATTTAATAAGTAATTAAACGAAAATTACAAAGCGTGTTTAGCGTGTATGACAACATTGATGATAGTTGGTATTAGTGGCGGATTTAGGGTGTCGGGGGCCCTAAGCGGTAAAAGGAGTTAAGGCCCTTTAAGTTGGTTGGACGACTTTTTGGAATAAGTTGGTGTCGAGCGGGGGGGGGGGGGAATTATTGCATTTGGCTTTGAATCAAACTCACCGTATTAGTTTGCTGGCGAGGGGGTGAGGTTTGTTGGGGGTACTCGAGATGGATGGACAACTTGAACTTTTTTTTATTAAATAATTAATTAACTTTTTTATTTACTTATTTCTTAATTTATTAATTTCCTAATAATTTCTTAATAAGGTACGCCTGTTCTCATCAACAAGCAAATTACGAGAGCGAAGAGCTCTCAAAGGCACGTAGAAGTTGCTCTTCTCTAAAAATACAACGTCTATGTCATTTTTTAAAATATTTTAGCAACAAATACACATTGGTTTACCTTAAAACGGTGTTCGAGCGTCTGTAGGCCAAGCAGAAGGCAACGCGAGTGATAACTTAGCATGGTTGTAAGTCCTCTGAACTGGTCGCACAGTGTTGTCAGTATGTCAACGGAAATTTAAACTAAAGTCCAGTGAGTAACATCTAGATCATGAACTTCCTGACCACGATCTAACACACTGCCTAGCAACGAACAATTATACTTGATCGTTTTTTCAAGTCTATAAAATGATATAAAAAAATATCAACGGCTAACTCTAGACCATTTTGAGACACCAAGTACCAAACACCAAGTATAAGTCTCTTCGTCTTTGGACCCCCTATTGGGCACAGAAGTTCTCGATGAGCCTACTGTACACACTGTTGTATATGCTGGAATTACCATCCACGGGGCCCCGAAATTGCCCCAAAAAATAATTAAAATAACAGAGTTAGATATACATCAGTCTTGAATTTGTAAACCCTTTAGTTTTACGCAATAAATAACAAAAAATCGCTCTGTAAAATTAAAAACTCAATCTTTAACAGTTTAATATTAATTTCCAAACCCAAACTCATCCAATAAACACGCTAACCATTTAAAAGGCTCAATAGTCATTACGCTTTAGTGTAGTGTCCCCATTTACTAAATGATGCCATAACAATCCACTCCGCCGTCCACTTGCTCGCGCACGTTCTCTATGGCACACACCCTACGCTACAGTTAGGGGAACCAAGTTTGCTCTGTGCATTGTCCTTTCAATATCCTGCAGAGCGGGATTTTTTTTTATTTTAATTCGTAAACGACACTGACAGCAATGAAAATGGTGTGTGAAAATTTCATTATCATGATGTTTGTCCAACCGAATCTGATGTCATCCTTCCTTTTATAGGTTTTTTTTTCTCTTTTCGGTCCATTATTTTCCTTTTTTCCGCGCAATGTACCGCGCGACTTCGTAAAATGCAAAACTGCGCGACAAAGAGACCGGCCGAATACACTGTACGAATTATTAATTTTTCACCCAACCTGATCCTGTGTCCTCTCCTCCTTCTCTAGTAGAACGCGGGAGCAAAGAAAAGCAACAACACGAAACACGACCTGGCGAACATTTATGATTTTTGTGACATCCGGACAGCGACGCGACCTGTTCCTGTCGCGCTCACTTCCCTCGCAAAGTTCACCTCATCCCGCATCCGCGGCAGCTCTGCATAATCTAGCAATTTTCCATCATTCGACTGCACTTATGTCAAGCTACTTCGCTTCCACCTCGAAATGGGATGCTGCTACATTGGATGTGGTTCACTTCCGCAACAAAAAAAAGAAGACGGATTTTTCATTCCTAATGAAAGCAAACGCTCATCCGCGGGGCAAAGCTTCACTTTGTTTTTAAAATCGCTGCCCTCCTCCCGCACTAAACGTGAGTGCCGAGGAGAAGTGCAACAAAAGAGATCTGCTTTTTGAAGGTTTTTTGTTCATCAAGAGCATTCTAGCTAAATACACTCACGCGGGCACACTGCTGCGCGTTGCTACGGATCTAGCTTGCCGGGAGAGATATCCCTCGCAGTATGAACTGCTGTGCAGCAGCAACAGAATTTTAGCTCAAGCTGATTGTACAAGTGGGTTTTTTTATTTGGAAAAATGTGTTTCTTTTTTGTTTCTTTACACACTAAAGCTTACTGAAAAATAAAACAGATCTCAAACCCATTACGAAACGCCCCGCCCGGTGCCAAAATACTTCGGCTTTACATGCAAAAAAGTGGTATTTTTTGCTTTTTTTTTTTTGTACTTCCCCACACAAAAAAGCTCCCCTCACTCTGTTTGAAAAGCTTCTCCGTATCCTGTGCTGGCGCAAAAAAAGAAGAAGCAAACCACAATGGTTGGAGCGAGGAATTCGGTGGTGGTTAGGGTGAACATGAATAAGTCATAAGCCTTCATAGAGTGGAAAGCGTATTTAATTACTACCCCCTGTCCGGTTGCTGTCCCGCCGTGAACGTGATGCAAAGAATGACTCTCTCTTTCTCTCTCTCTCACTCGTCTCGTCGCTCGAAACTGAACATGAAGAATCCCGAGAACGTACGAGTGAGGTGAAAATGTGGCGAACAATAGACAGCACAGCCGCGTTGAGAGTGGGAAAAACGGCAGGCGGAAAGGATCACGTAAATGGGGAAATCAACTAAGGATGCATCTTCCGGATTGATGTTTTGTTTTTCTTCCTTTAGTTTGTAGGTTTTTCCTTTTTTTTGTTTCTGTGTGCTCCAAACAGGAAGCGTTTTGTGCATCGAAACAACCGGCTGGGATGATGACCGTTTAAGCTGGCTGATGCCGACGAATAAACGGCGCCCGATGAGCCCCTGGAAAGCCATTTCCGGCATGACAAGATGGTACATCCTTGTCCATGGGGATGTTTTCCTTTTTGCCCGGAAATGCTCGACCCACCGACCGACCGACCGATCCATCAGCGGTTACTGCACAGCGACCCATGCCAACCGTGTCTGTTGTTTTGCATGACAAGTGCATGCATCATTTGCCCGGGCCCGGTATGCTGTGCTGCACCGGCGAGGTTGCTTCCTTTTTGAATTTCACTTCCTGCTTTGCCTTTTGCATATGTCCCGCATACTCTCCCGCCCAAACCATCAACCAAACAGGCAGCAAAAGTGGTACCGACAAAACAAATCCGCGAAGGAAACTCATTTTTCAACGGATAAACCCCTATTTATTATATGTAAATTAAAACCACATTTAATTGCCACATGGTGGGAAAGCAGTAGCAATGGCAAAGCCGTGCCTTCCCACTGCACTCGACAGCAACGACTATAAACGCATCGTAATGAGTCGGGCCCGTTACACAATACGAATGGTCGGCCGTACAGGCAAAGAAATATGCTCTCCTGTAAGGGGGGCTTCGGATGCGGAACAGAGGTTCCGCATTTTTCCTTGTCCGGATATCCGGCCCAACCGGTGACCAGCAGGACCGCGGACGGTATTTATGTGTAGGCGTGGTGCATGTATTTCGTTTTAAGTTTCTATTCTCCGTTTTTGTTTCCGGAAGCAAAGGCCTTCCGGTGTGGCTTTGGTTTGTGGGAGAGCATGAACCATTGCTTCTAGTGGATGTTATGAACCCAACACCACCCTTTGCATTTCGCACTACATTTGCCTTGCTTGCTGTGAGTGGTTTTGTTTCTTGCTTTGCATTTTCCACTAAACAAAGCTTCCCTACATTAGCCGCTCGTTGTAAGCCTCTCGCTCTATGGGTGAGCTATATTGTGCAGTTTTTTTGCAATTAGTTTAAGCAGGTAAAGTAACTGTAACTTCCTGGCGCACACGGTACGCCTTTCCGCGAAGCTCTAAAGTGAATAAATCTCTTCTTGTCAGCGTGTAAAGCTTTCAAGAGGAAGTAAAGCACTAAGAGAGTACCTGTAACGTTGCCGACGCTCAGTGTGCTACATTTTTGTTGTGTACTAATGAAGCTTAAAGTAACACTATTAATTTACTGTGTCAGGTTAGTTTAGTCGTTCTAAGCGTGCAGTCTGAGAGTTGGAAATGTAAAAAGCTACATTTTACCATTACTTTTCATCCGAGGATCTGCAGGCATTTTGACACATTTTGGTTCGTTTTTCAAACTTTACATTTGTTGTAAAACGTGCTTTTGTCTACTAAGCAAATGAGATGGATATAGTGGCTCCCTCTTGCGGAATCCTAAGAACTGCCACCAGTCCTAGAACCCTATCAAAGTCTTTTTTCTTCTTTTTTGAGTTTCACAGTAATTTCTTACAAATGTTGCTTTAAAGTTAAGTAGTTTCTGAAGTTTCTTAAGTCGGTCTCATAGTACAGTCGTCAACTGGTACGAATTAACAACATGTCCGTTTTGGGTTCAAACCTCGAACCTGAAACCTGACTATCCTGCTGTGGATATTCAATAAGTCACTAATGCCAACCCCATGTGGCACATGCAGACCTTGCCCTACAACGGTTGTTTTTTTTTAATCAATTGCTGAATCTAGAATAATAAAATTTGCTTAAAAATCTGCCTTTTCAAAATAGCCATTAGAGCTACAAAGATATCTGAGAGTTTTTTAGATAATGTCTTCAATATTTTTGAATTCATTGCACCAATTTTTGACTGTTAGTTAAATTGTATTGAGTAAACCATAGGACTGATTATACAAAATTGAGAAACTTAAAAAAACTTGGAGAAATTAAAAAAAATCTCTAAAAACCCCTGTATCAAAACCAGCATTGCAGTCTATTATTCTATGAGCATGCAAGCAGCAATATGATCAATCAATATATTGTTATTGTTATAGAAATAAGTGTTAGCACAGTCTTTCCAGAAAATAAGGTTAAAAACGATCACGGAACATGGAGCAAATGATTACCACAACTTCCAGAAACTGAACAAGAATTGTAGTTGATAAAGAAACAATAACCAGAAGCCCTAGAACCAGACCAGAAGGTCAAAGCTAAAGATAGATTAAGACCAAGACTAGTAAAAAAGAAGACGGCTATTCTATAATAATAGAATTGATACTTAACCTACCTATGATATCATCTGCAACGCCACCCAAAGAACCTACCAACTTAATGAAGACAGATGTATATATTACAGAGAGATACAGACTAAACCAACTTCCTCGTTCAAGTGCCCTGGTCAAATATTGAGAAAATTGTCCAATCTCCTCACGTTAAAATTGCAAACGTTTGTGCTGTCTCAATCGTCATAGAAAATTGCTCATGATTAAGCGAATGCACTTAATTGCTTATCATTACTACACACATTGTACCTTATCTATCATCCTAAATCTCCCTTATTAATGCTCATACTCTGTTACGCATAAAAAAATCACTAACACAAAAATCTACCACCATTACTAGCCACAACAACAAAAATGGCACAAAATCCCCATACTAAGCCGTATTTACAAATTATCCTCATTGTTAGACTTTGGCTGCGTTGAAAAATTACCATGATTAACGAAAGCAAAACTACAACACGCAGGCCGATAATGTTAATATACAAACGGACACAAACGCTCTCCCCTAAATAAATCTTCATCAAACCGGTGCGATAGAACATCCCAGCACCATTTCTACACAGATTTCTATACCCTCTTGCGCTTGTACGACACAAAGGTACACACGCACACCCCGCTGGCTTGGAGCGATTTTTTTAAGCTTTTTAATCCCAATTTCCATTCTCAATTGGTAGTAAAACCCCTGAAATGCCCTTTGGACATTAAGGAGCCCGACTAAGGCGGGTGGGGGGAGAAAAACAGGACAAATATGGGAAAAGTAAACTCAGTGGAAAAAGGGAAAGCGTAATCAACGAAGGAAGAAAAAAAAACCCTCTACCAAGACATCTTCAAACCACCACTCACCAACGGGCGCCAAGCGGATCAGGTGCCGCTGGGCAAAAAAGTGGCCCCGGCGCATATAAATTACGGCGAGAGATAAAACTTCAACTTTAATGGAATACGCGTCCGTTTGCATCTTGCCTCTGGAGAGGAATGCAACCAGCAGAAAAAAAAACAAAAAAGGCCCTCCAGACGGACACCACCTGAGCGAGGAAGAATTAAGATTTGTCGAAACGGTCGCCGCTTACCTGCCCAGTGGCTGCAATGAACACAGTTTAATGTTCCATCATGTATCTTCATCATTTGCGATTAAGCACAGCTCGAGCGAGCAAACCCAAGACGGTGTGTAAACGCAAACAAGGACGGTTAGTCCACTTTTTTTTTGCTGGACACACTGCCCTCTAACTGCCAATTTGCTCAAGTTCATTGCGGGCTACTGTTTACAAGGTCCGACTTGATCCTTCCAAAACGCTGCACATCTACACATTCCGGTCGATGGACAAACATTGCAATATTTATTCATTTTAATTCACATTTCCCTCCGCGTAAATCGCATTGCTCCAGACGCGGAACAAATATTGGCACAACATTTTCCGGTTCAGTGCCTTCAGGGAAGGTGCAACCGTGCAACGCGGGAAATTGGAGGAAAGAAATATATGCCCCGTCCAACCACTTGGCTGACGGTGGTGATCTGTGCCGCAAAAAGTAAAGCAAGTGCACAACCGAAATATGTTTCCATACTTCACACACAGCCTCTCAAACCGGCCGATAAGTATCCTGCTCCACACACACACACATGTATTAACAACGATAACCCGGCACCACTCACCACGCAAAAAATAGGTTGGCTCAAAGTATCACGCAGCACTTCTGAGGCCGTGGAAAAGCGTACGGTTGACCTGCAGGCTGGAGAAAAATATGACCATTGGAAAGTAGCCCGGCCCGCCATCGAACGTTCGTGGAAGCAGTGGCAAAAGCACTGCTAATAATATATCGAATTCCTGTCGCAAGCTTATACCGACGGGGACCCGCCTTGCTTTGACCACTTTCCAGCGAACAGCAGCTTACAAAGGATAGATACAATTCGACCAACAAAAAAATTAAGAAAAGTCCTTCAAACATACCGGGAACTGTCATCGTTCGTTGGTAATTCCTGCTATGAAAAATGGGTTTTCTTCACTATCCGACGATCAGCGGCGAGTGGCAGAGGCACAGAAATAGCGAAAAGCAACGTAGTACAAACGGCGTATCGGCGTATCGGCAGCACGGACAGAAAGGAGTTTGGTTTTGTGATTTTTCCGGGAAAAATGGTTTAAATGGGTATTTCCTTTTCTTCAGGTCTCCTTTTTTTCTGCTTTGTGCGCCCCTCATCGATTGGGCTCGTGGGACTTGTGCGGCTGGTGGTCATTAAAAAAACAGAAACTTGTACGTGTATCATGAACCTTTCCCTGTACTGAACCGGAACCTTTTAAGGTTGAACCTTTGGCGAAGAAGGAGGAAAAACAGGAAGCCCCCGATTGGCCGATTGGTTGACCATCGCACGCTGGACACGTACACTTGTACCAACAAGTTTCGCTTCACTCTCGAATAACCCTCGTACGACCTTCGCCCTAGTTATGTTGGCAAACGAAGAGAAGCACAACACTGCTGGGAAGAAAACATAGTAGCAAAATGGTATTTTAGAAAATTAACCATTATTGTTACTGCATGTGAAAGCTATCGGCGTGGTCGGCGTGGTGCAAAGCTGAACCTGCCTGTGGAGAATCTGGCGATATTACACACTTTCCTTGCGAAAGTGTTGCTACTTCCGTCTTCGCTCGATGGAGCAAATGATGTGGAAAATGAAAACTAACACACACAAAAAAAAACTCACCGAACCGAAAGTTCGGTTCATGTTGTGCTCACATGTTGTGAGCGAATTGTGAGTATTATGTTTGGTTGGATCTGATTCCAGCGAATCGATTGATATTTCAACAAAGTTGTAACGGGGAACAGAGCAGCAAACACTTACACAGGAAGGTCTAGCGTACGGCAAAAGGGAATATAAGCTGACACATTCCTGGCGAATGTTTTTCACTTTTAGCGGCACTGTTTTGTTTCTCATTGTTTTCAATGGGTTTGACCATTGTTTTGAATAAATACACGATTCTGTACGGTTTGGAACCCATTCCCTATGTTCAACTAATACAAGTATTACTGTAAATTTGTAACAAATTCACAAAAAAATGAAGATTGAAATATTTTATCAGCATGTTTTGTTGTTGAAAGAAAAAATATTTCAAATTCAAAACTATAGTAAAGTAAGGAATTAATATTTAATTTGCATGATTGCAGATTCTTTTTGGAGAACGTATTAATAATGAGTCATTAAATGTAATTCTCATGCAATGTTTCTCTTTAGAAACTAAAATTAACTGGAAGTACAGTAGGTAACAGCCAAATTATGCTGTCTTACTGATTTTGCCAAATTATGCCGTACTTATACTGATGCTTATTTCCGTGCTTTTTTGGAAAACTAGGATAAGATAAGGCAGATATCTTAGTTATATTGATATATTCGAAATAGATGTATGGTGTACGTCTGGAAAATACTATAGTGCGAATTTGCAGCTAAGGAATTGCAGCAGTGTAGCATGGAAAACTACGTCAAATAGCCACACTGGATTCAACAGTGATGGATCAATTGAGTTTATTCACAACAATGACTTAAGTCATTGCGATAATGATATTTTATTGAAAAAATATACAACGTTATTTCTTGTTCTCACTCTCGTTCTCCACATTCTTTTGATTATAAGCTTCTCAATGTATCTCTGCCTCATGTTACGTCTATTCGTGACCTTGGGGTTACACTTGATTGCCAGTCAAACTTCAAGCAACAGTTGGAGGAAGTAATAACTAACGCAAATAAAACTCTGGGATTCATACTCAGAGTTTCATCTGAATTTAGAGATCGTTCCTGTTCAAGAACTCTTTACTGTAGTATAATTCGTCTAATTTTGGAATATACTAGTATTGTATAGGGTCCTTCTAGTATTGAGGGATGCTCTAGATCAGAAAATGTTGAAAGACACTCTGTGATACTCTGTGTTATTTATTTTGTGCTGATGTTACATTGTACCGTGATGCTTTATGTTATTATAAGTTTAGTTTATAAGATCAGTGATAAGGCCAATTATGGCCAATCACTTAACATTTACAAATAAACAAATAAACAAATAAACAAATAAACAAATAGACACTTGACCAGGGTTGCATTTTGTCGTATTCGTCTACAATTGCGATTACAATTGTTTAATTTGCAATCCCTAAGCCAGCGACGTCATGTGAGTCAAGCTTGTTTCATTGGCGGGTTCCTCCATTGACGCTCCTGATTTGCTTGCCTCTATTTGCCGATATGTACCATGTCGTGACCTCCGTCGCCTCCTCCTTTAGATGTGGAAACACGACATACATTATATTGTCATAATGATCCTTTTCTGTCCCGTCTCAGATGGTTTAACTACTATCATGATCTCTTTGACTTTAACTCTTCGTTAAATGCTTTCCGCTCTCGTGCCCTTACCTTTCAACCACCTTCCTGATTTCTCTTCATACTTCCCTCTTGAAAAAAATGAAGGTGCGCCTATGATCATGTGAAGGAAATTACGACATTTCAGGACATAATTTAGTTTTCATGAGTAAACTAGTAGGGCCACGGGTATTCTCAAACTACATAAAAATAATAAGATGTCTTTGTTTTAGGCGATAAATATAGCACAAAACTTATAATAGAAACTAATGACACTTTTCAATGTGTGAGCAAAAACAATAATATTGCATCAAAATTGTAAATCTAACATGAGAACAGACTAAAAAGGTGTAAAAAACGGAAAATTTAAGTGCATCATCACCTTTTGTTAATAAACCGCTGTAAATTCGATTTAAAATTGCCACACAATCTCGCGTTTTGATGACTTTACATCCTTCCAAACGTATTTAAATATAATGTCGGACATATCGTAGAATCCATTCTATTTTTAATTCTTTTTTCAGTAATAAAATGGAAAACGTAATCGTAAAACATATCGTCCATTTTATTCAAATTCTCCCAAAGTGTTAGGAGGAGTGCACATTGGCTCACACAACGGATTGATTGGTTGCTTTCTTTTTACTGTCTCGCATTCAAATAATTTACTGCACCCAATCAGTCACCCACAACTGAACTGATTGGGCAACAATTGGGACTATTTTTAGCCTAATAACAATAATTGCCGACAGGTGGTACCAAGAGCAGAGCCTCAAGGAATTGAGTGGAACTGTGCAAACAGATCTCTGGGCAAACGAGAGCATTTACGAGTGGGTAGCCATCAAGCAAGGAATGCTTGTATGGCGACGCGTCAAGTAATTACCGAGCTAATGTGTGTATCGGGCGGTACTCCCCGCGCAAAGGATTGACAATTTTCATTTTACGATAGAAATGCACAAGAAGCACACAAAAAAACCCTCATTGATCGGCCCATAAATGTCAATCAGTTGAGGAAAAAAAACCGGGAAAAACACTTACTCACTAAACCCATCGGCGAATTCGATTACTCGCGTAAGAAATTGAACTCAACCTCGCCCCCCCCCGTCTCTTTATTAGGTTTCCCCCGGTGGAGCTACCGGCTCACCTCGGTCGAACTGTGGCGTGGACGCGATAATTACGCTACGATCGCGCTCGTTCTCGAGCGGAAAGAATTTACGAGCGCATGAAACTGAAGAGCATGCTGCAACACAAATTCGAGGCTGCCCTTCGAACCACAGCTGTCCGATTTTCCCGACAAACGTTGGAAAAAAGAGGAGAAAAAAACCGGGAACGAATGTGAAAAGAAGCTCCCTTTCCATTTCAGCTAACAGTTTGCACCACTGCACTTTCACACGCGCCAGACGAACGTGGGGACGAGACTTGTGTGGTATGCTGGCCCACTCACAAGCACCGCGATGGTGATGATGATGATGATGGTGTACTAATGGTCAATTTTCACTGCTACAAACGATTCTATCCTCGCGCGGTTTATGTTAGCTGAGCCACAATCAATTGCACTTACCGGCCATTGCCATTGCTGCTGCCATGGCAACCATCGCTACGGTCCAGCGCGGCAAACGACTCCTTCGCTGCCTGGAAGCCATCATTGATTTTTGGTTGCGGACGGGGCTTTAGGAATTTTCACTGCTCCATAAACATGAACCACGGAGCGACCGCAAAAGCTACACGGAAAACACTTTAACGAGATACACACGCACAAAATACGGAAGGGAACACGGGCAGACGACACACACACACACACACACACGATTTAATGCACGCGCTACCGGGGCTAGATCAAAACTATGGAGCACTAGATCGAATAGCTAACAAAATTTCCTGTAAGAGGACAATCCCACTAGTCTACACTGTCCAATAAGAATTAAAATTGAGCTACTGTAGACTATTTTAGCTTAAATCACTCAGCAATTGCTAAGATTAGTCACTGACAGCTGCAATCCGTTCGGGTGGAGCAGTAAGCTTTTGCGGAATGTTAATTAGCTTTGCGGGGCGCGTTTTATTTTCGCAACTAGCATGTCTGCAAATTCCATCAACTGGTGCCGATGTTTTTTTTTTTTCAACTATTCGCACAATCGCCTGTTCCGTATTGCGGGAATTAATCCACCAGATGATGCTGACGGATGACCGCTACCCCACGAGCATCTCTAAGCATAATCGCACATTATCCGTCAAAGTGATCTTCTTTCCTTCCAACACACGCACGCACGCACACACAGTATCACGATCGCTTGCGGAAGTACCAAGCGAGCCAGAACAGAACCGATCAACCGATCACGATCACGCACTGACGATGACTGACCGGGAAACGGTGACCGAGCGGAACATTTGTATATAGTGTCGTCTTGGTCGTCACCGTCGTCGTTTGTAGTCACCCTCCGCCTCTGGGTGGCTGCGGCGGATGACAAGATCAGCCCTCCGCGGCGGCACGAATCTGGCCGAAATGACATTCACCGCGGGTGAGGGAGAGCGAAGTACGTGTGTGTGTGTGTCTGCGTGCGTTTATCTGTGGTCCCAGGAGGTGGGTGGGGGTTTTGGGTGGAAGGGTTCGATCGAATGTGATCTTTCTCGCTCGTCGGAGTCGCTCGGGAAATCGTGGGCGAGATGCGTTCGCCGGGGCGGGGGTTTTGGTGTCTAATGCGCCGAAAACTTAAGTCTCTCCCCTTGCCGCCATGTGCTGAAACGTCGTTTGTACCAAGATGCCACCCGGCACAAGTACAAGTAGCATGGATTAGGCACTCGAACGATTAGTCTAATATGATTTGGGCTCGAGATCCAGTACTCTCTCGATTGGGCACTGGTTGGTGTTCGATCTTAATCTTGATGTGTGGTATTTGGGAAAAAAAGTATGAAATA
This sequence comes from Anopheles bwambae, assembly GCA_007018985.1. Lineage (NCBI taxonomy): Eukaryota > Metazoa > Arthropoda > Insecta > Diptera > Culicidae > Anopheles > Anopheles bwambae. The sequence continues at coordinate 27,646 of SIXB01000117.1, forward strand.
AATACCATTATTATGATTTGTTTGCAATTGAAGGTCCTAGTGGTACATCATCTGGTTTATTTTATAAAACATTACGCCTTTTACGGACACATTTACGAGCTTTGGAAAAAGATTTATGATAGGTCGTTGAGATTTTTTAACAAATGTGTTTATCATGCCCCATCCATCAATTGCTTAACGCTAGTCTGTGAGCGGGTATATTGCTTCAAGCGAAATGATTTGTTGCAAAAAGGAAGAGGGGGTCTTCAACTGTGTTAAATAACATTAATTAGATAATTCAATAGTTTAAATTCTTGTTTTGAACATTATATTTTAATTAAACAATTTAAAAAGGCTCAATTATCTTTTATATTTTAAGTGATGTATAGATTACCTACATCATAATCTTGTATAATAATTAGTATTATAACAGTAATTATTACTATTACAACAAGATATAACAGATCAGAGCAGAGTTCATATCAGAGACAGAGTGTTAGATCAGAGCACAGTTCACAATTTCCATAATGTAGGAATTTGAGTACACTCAATGAGACAGGACTTTTCAGCTATTCGGTAAGTTGTTAGGTTGTTGCTCTAGTGGTGGATGCTCATTTGATGCAAATATCATTATTACAGATGTGCAGATATAATCGAGAAGGTCTGAATTCAACTCTTCATGAAGGCTTGTTATGACTCGCTCGTAACTCAACACTCCTACTTCTTATGTCTGCCTGCGAAAAACTCACAATATATCACAAAATGATAAGTCGCTAATAGGCCCTGCAAGTAGATGTTTGAAATTCATTTTTGACGATTCTAAAAAGAACGAATGAAACATCCGAATCTATATACCTGTTCTACTCTATTTCAACTCACTGAAAAAAAAAATATTCACGGCATACGACTTGGTTAAATAACATTTACTTAAAACTTCAAAACAATATTTTTTTTTAAACTAAAGATGATCACAGATGCAAAAGGAAGCTAGAGAGTGGCAATTATTTTGTAGGGAATATGTCTAGATTTACTTATTATTTCGATAATTGTTTAGAAAGGTGTCCAATACATCTCTATAATTGTTCTTGGAAGGGTCTTAAGAGCTGTCAAGTCCTGTATTTCCAGCATCATGACATGATGATGGCAATTTGCTTGCTAGCGGGAGTAGGATTTCTTAGGATCTTATTTTCGAGGTCTTAAGCGGATGCTTAGTTTGCGTAGTGATTGACTAGCTCCTGTCGGTATGCAGTGCTAGTCATATCCCAGATATTCTAGCAAACTATCTCTGAATTGTACACATAGTTTTCTAGTTCACAAGGTTTTACTGCAAGACGAAATGCTTCTCAGTCTTTAAACATTCTATGGATACAGCCATCATCAACCTGTGCACAAATACATTCAATAAGTCCAAAAGTATTTCCCAAGGTTCGCTTTTCGACGGATGACTGGTCCCAATGCCGCTATTATCAGCTACGAAACTCGCTGTAATTTGTTAGGTCTAGAATCCTTCGAAGTGAAACGCTCGCAAGCGCGTGCCTAATTCATCAGACACATACTCGATGGTCATATCGATGGTACCACTCTCCTTGCGCAGATCGGCTTATACGCTCCTTCACGAAATTCGGTCACGAAATCACGGTCCTTCACGAAAAAGGTCGCGTAACGCTTGTTCCGCGTCGTACTACATTTGGTTCCAACGAGCCACTGCTCTAGTGTGTTCGCGCTTTGGATAGTAGCACAGATCTTCCTCATCCCTGATTATAGTCCTCTTCCTGAAACTCTTCCTCCTCATCCCCACTTCTTCATTTTCTTCTTTTCCTGTTATTATTTCTAATCTTATCCTCCTTTCTTTTATTAGTTTCTTATTTTTAATGTAATCTCTGTTTTTCGTACTGTCGAGCCCAAAGTTTTCTTTCGTCTTATCAGCATCTACCTAGAGGTTTTCTAAGGAATTGGGAATTAGGTTTGGTTAAGTTAGGGATTAGTTAGATGTAGGAAAAACAATTTTAATATACTTGAGTTGAATTGAATTGAATTTAATTGAATAATATTGGCATACATAAGGACATTTCAACGCTCTTTGTGCTCTGGAATGCAAGCATAAGCTTAAAGCTCAAAAGAATGTCTGGTCGAACAGAAGGTGTCTAAACAGAACACAGTATTAATTCGAACTTCAACAAGTATATTAATGCAAACATAACTCAACATCTGCTTAGCGTCGCCAAACAACGCCTCGGAACTGTCTCTACAAGCCTAATCCACTATGCGCACATAAACATATGCTCTTGATGCGGCATTCAGCTGAACCAGCAACAGATCATCAAGATTATCGCGCACAAATGAACCGCTTAAAGCGTGTGCAGACGATCCATTCATAAGGTACCACGCGTTACAAGCGGCAAAGGGTAGATCAAGATACCTTCCATCCCACCCCGCCCTAGCGGTAGTAGTGCTCTGAGAATGCAGAGCCGCGTGGCTCGTAAACATGCGCGCCTAATGGGATGACAAAATTGAATCAAAGGCATATTTTATGAGGAGATAGAAAATTATGTCGCCCCGGGACGTGATGGGTACACGCTTTATGGGGAACACCACGGGCGCCGATCGTCGTAACTGAATGCTAGTTTTTTCCCGAAATGATATCACATTACACACACCGCATGCTGGAGTTACTTCTCAGCGCTCAGCGGACATGCTGGGTGTGTTTAGGGATGAGCCGTTTCCAGAACAAGGTAGGGTTGTATGTGCGTGTGTTCTAAAGCTCGTGAAAGCTTGCTTGGGCGGGAATTGGTACGAAATTTATCGCAGTTGAGTTTGATTTAGATGTTGGAGGTAAGATTTGTTATTTCAATTGCATTTTATTCTTTTACATGGAAACTAAATCTAATCTCTGTGTCACTTGCATCGTGGGAAAAACGGTACCATGTGCACTCCTGAACAGACCAGACACATAAAAAGAAAGTGCAACATGCACTTGCCTCTTGCATTTCGCACGATCCCTCGCATACCATGGCCTCTACCCCTCCCAGGCAAAGTACGGAAGCTACCTGCTACGCTAATATGCGAAAATTACACCAACCTCGATAAGTGACCGGCGCGACACGGTAGGCTCGAAAGCGCCAATACCGCTCATGTTCCGCCAGCCACCCACGCGAAAAAATTGTCACCGCCATGATTCATGCACGGGGCAATAATTTGTGCGTTTGTTTCTTCTGCGCCAACTAGTGCGCCACTAAACAGCGCCTCGCGCGGGCATAAAATATTGGACGAATTTTATTAAGTCAGCGGCGGACCGGCCGGGCAGTAAATTTTCCATAAAACGAGCCCACCAACAAACGCGCCCGGCAAAAAAAAAAAAACCCGGCAAACGATTAGCATATTTATGAAAGCTGAACCGTGTCCGTTTGCCAAAAAGAACGCAACGCCCGGGTCCACCTCGGGTCCCCGGTGGCAGCCCAAAGTGTTGGTGCGGAGAAAGATTTACAGCCGTTGATTTGTACGAGATGTGCCCATCGATCTTTCCACAGCACTTGCAACCGTCTTGCCATCTTGGCGCGGAAGGTCGTTTCGATGTGTGACGAAAAATGACGAAAGAAAACTCCCGGGATGGTTGGAACCGGTGACTCAATGGAGCATATATCAAAACACTACCAAAAACCAATAGGATTTGCATGAACTATTTATTGCATTCCAACCAAGGAGACACAATTCGAGGAAATATTGGTTATAAATACTAGAAAAACAGGTTCTTTCTCTTCAAAGGTTTTAAAAATATTAATTTTTAATTTTATTTAGGTGAAGCGTTTTAAACCGTTTCCCATTAAAACGCATCTCCATGTTGCGTCCGTTTTTGTATTCGTGTACCGTGCACCTTAACGGTTTGTGTCTTCGATCGTCCAATAGATGGCGCTACCATCTATCGCAAAACCCCAAACGAACTGCAGTAATCTCGTGCCAACTGCATTAACTACAGCTGTCAAATTTGGACAGCTGTCAAACCGCACGCTCTCCCCCCTTCCCCTTTTTCCTTCTCTTCTCTAGTGGAATGTTGTTTTCAATGTGCAACCCGACCAGCTCGCTGCAGAAATTGTGCGTTTTTCACAGGTTTTCATCATTTTCCGCGTCCCAAACGGCACCATTACGGTACAGCTCGAGGTGAAGCGCCACGTCCCGATGGAAGTGTACGGGTTGGTGTGCCGCCCTGCCAGCTAGCCCGCGTGTTCCGTGCATTGCTTTGTGAGGTTCTTGTTGTTGTTGTTGTGTTGTGGAGGTTTGTTTTGTTTTTTTCGTCTGTGTGTGATAGCGAAGAAAAAATCGCCCGTCATTGGAACCGACGTAATCGTAACGGGGTGGAAAAGTGTGTGCAAGCGAAGTGAGGGAACGTAAGACCCCAAAACCAAAACATTAGAAAAAGAGCTAGTGGACACGCCACCAGCAGCAGCAACGATGGCTTCGCAGAGCGGAAGCCTCCAGGATCGGAGCAATCTGGAGAAGTACATTCGCCAGCTGGCGATGAAGGCCGCCCAGATCATTGTGCAATCACGGCTGGGTGAGAAAATCGCCACCGAAAGCAACCCGAACTCCACGTCGACGGATTGGGTAAGTTAGTGTACGGGGTCGGTGGTTTTGTTTCTTTGTTTCTTAGCGCGATGGTGCAGAAACCAATTGGAATCGTGGGTGGAAATAGGCCACACTCGTGATAAGGGCTAGAAGTTCGCATGCACCGCAACGTCACAGCAGTGGTTCGAACGAGCAAAGTATCAAACGCCTCGAGAGAGAGAGATTGAGAGCAGCGAGAGAGAAAGTGAGCGTCGGAGAATGACGTTTTATGTTAGCGGGAAAACTTGTGTTTCTTTTTAGGTTTTTAGGAAAATAGGAAGAGATGTTATTCTAGAAAATGGAAACAAAATTGAAGTCGAAGAAACCCTCCAATGATCACATCTGCCGATGCGGAAGCGACCCTTGTCGCATAGCAACGTCCGTCTTGTCCTATTGTCGCGCGAAATGATGCATCGCTGCTGATGGCATTGGTTTGCAATCGAATGCATCATAAATCATGACTCGCACCAGATAGCAACAAGCGCGCATCACGTCATCCCGATTTCGATCAAAACGTGCTGCCCTCTATTGGATGACGCGATGTTACGAGCACCTCACCGGACAGCACATAAAATCGACAGTGGATATCGGAAGACCCCCTCGCTGTTCGTTCGTCCTGTGACACCAATAGCTAGCCGGAAGTGGCCACTTTCTTCACGCCAAAATCTAGGTTAATGGGGAAACTTTTACCCGGTTCGGTTTTGCCTGTTGCGAACGTGTTTTGCTTGGCACAGGGATAATTAACGGACTAAATATGCATTCGCTGCTGGTCGTGCCCATCGCATGCATATTCAGACGGGTCGATTGATTGCCTCGCTCTAGCATTAGCTCTTCAGGGAAGGAAAAAAACGGATGGACGAGAGCGAAGGGCCCTTTCGGTGCCGTTTAATTTCAAGTGAACACGAATCGTAATCGATACTTGTGTCAATGTTGCTAATCTATCGCGGCAAGGGATTAACTAGAACGAACCGGCCCAACCTACTACTACTGTGCAGTGTGCAGGTTGAGAATCCACTTTTCCGCTGGTTCAGCAGGTTCGATGGGCGGATTAAGTTGGCTGCGATTAAACCCGTCCCATTAAACGCTTAGAGAAGTGACACATAGTGATAGTAGCAGTAACTACTTGCATCACCTTATCTTGAATCGTTTGCTATCAGCACTTGAAAGAAAGTGTGATGGCGCAGTTTTGTAGAGAGTAAGGTGATATGGCGCTGTACGATTAGTTCCAGCTGTTCTGGAAAGGTTCATGTTTGCTATATTATGTAAACTATCTCTTTACATTTGATGAGAGCTTGAACGAGCTTTAAGTCAAATTGTGAGAAGTGCAGGTAAATGATTTGTTATTTTTTATTTTATTTGGTACAATCTTAGATATTTATTAGATACAGTGCATACACTAAATTGATGGTACACTCAACTTTTTCGCAGTTTATTTTGCAAATATCTTAAACAATTCTAATGCTTACTTAATATATTTATAGCATTCGATTTTGATTTTATTAAAAAATGGAATGTTTTCATTCTAAAGTTATCATATTTTGACCAAAATGTTTAAAAAAATTAATTTCTTTAATAAAATTAAAAAATGGCCGTCAGTGGTCCGTGGACTCCAACCTGTAGACAAGAATTGCATTGGAATAAATAATCCAAAATCCTATTATAATCTAACAGTTTCTGCTTCATTAACAAACGCAATGATAACGTAACATTTATTTATATGTTTTAAACTAAGCAGTTTAAACAAATTGAATTTTACGAACATTAAAAGTTTTCTTAACACACATATTCTAATTCTATCTACCATACATTTAGTGAGCCACTGTATTTAAAATATTTTAAGAAAATCTTAGAAGATTCTATAAAAGATTCTTCACAAACACACAACATTCCAACCGCCTCTTCACTGCCAGCTCATCGGACGGTAATTAAAGCTAATTGTTGTTTTGCTTTTCACTTTCCGGAACACCGGTGACATTAAGCACGAACTGGCTAAATTATCATCCCCCCCCAACGCAAGCTGTCAATCGCCTGCATTTGACTAATTGTCATGGGACTAGGAACTGGGCAGTATCGAGCCCCCCTTTGCCGGGCGAGACCTGTTCAAACCGCTTCACCCACCGGCGCAAAGCCGCAACCGGATCGAACCGACTTCCTGCTGCTGCTGCTGCTGTTGATGGGCCGTCCACCTCTTTTACTGCACAATTCGAATTGCGCAACTTATTTACCGCATGGGCATGGGGGGACATTTGCACTTGCACCGGTGGTATAGCAAGCCATAGGGTGAGGAGAACGGGATGGTAGGCCCAGATCAAACAAAACAGTTTCTTACATAGTTTCACGATCGTGATAGTAAGAGGGAATCTTACTGCCTCCGCTACCATCCCGCTAAAGGGACGGCAAACAGTTCCCAGCGTTCTAATGTTTATTTAAACAATTCCTTTACCTTTCCCGGTGTATCGCACCAGCACCGTGTTCCCTTTGCGCTCCGGTACACTCCAGTGCGAACCGGTTTTTGCATTGATTTGATGTATGTGTATGTGCTTCGCTCCAGTCGTCAACGAACGCCAACCAAGTTCCCACCCCCACCCCCTTGCTCGTTCCGCGAACGATAATTCGTGATGAGTTTATTAAGGGACTTTGGGTTTTTAATAGCTACTAGCAGAAGTGCATTCAAGCACACAAATGCACACTTCAGCAACACTATCAAGCACGTTATCAGGCTGGATTAAGTGTGGTAAAAAGTTGCTGACACACAGGTAGTTTGGCTCCGGCAAAGGCATGGTGTAAGGACGTACTTGACTGCCGATGGGCGAGATAAAGAGACAAGGCAAAAGGGAACGTTAATCTTGAGCACAAACAGACGAACACAACGCTTCATGATCTGATCAGCAAATAATCTTCGCAAGCAAGCAGGCAAGCAAGCACGGGGGAGGTGGTCAACTTTCTACCCATTTTTAAAATGCTGTTCACTTTTAAACGTGTTTTTGTTTTACTTTATTTTGTAGAAAATTGCGCCCGTCACGATCCCTTCCATCGGGGTTGTTTTTGCTGTTGAATACAACATACAATGGCAGCATTTGTAAACGCAGCGCATCGTCTTCTTTGCCGCGGTCAATGGGCGGTCGTTTGCCCGCGGTGGTATCCCAGTAGTGCAGTCCTCTCTCCCGGTGGCAGAAGCGCCACAGAACACCCCTCATACGTGAAGGAATTGCGCAGCAAAATTTTCGGTTCATTCGCTCGTTTCCCAGTTTGTTCCCGCGCTAGCGCCCTGGGAATGGGGAAAGGGCACACCGCTACGTCACATCGCACCACACATACACGCAAAAAGGTCCTCAAAGAAAAACGCTCATGTCATCGCGATTATATCGTGCTGTGCGTGCACCGGCATGTGCCAAGTGGCGATGCCTTCATAAGTGGAAATAGCTCGTCGCCTTCGCGCGATAGTTATTATGTTGTTGATTTTGATGTCTTCACTTCACATTAGATAATTTATCGTGCTTCTCGTATTCCAATAAGAAATGGCAAAATGAGTTTTTAAAGGTTGCGAATTTCAAAGCAACCCCGTCGGTGTAAATAAGCGTCACCCGGGCGATAAAACTATTGCTAGCGCAATTGCATTTGTATATTTACCGTCCCGTTCCTCGACCTCTGCGTCCGCCTGCTTCAATGGTAAATCATTCTGTTTACACAACGACGAGCGACCGACCGACCGATCTCGTGCCTGCGGGTCAGGATGGCAACGTGCTTGACTTGGCATGCTGGACGCTAGTGTGTCAGCAGGATCGGAAGCAGCCACGACGTCTTGCTGACCAATTTGCTAATAAAAACGAAATCAAGTGTGAGTCTCTTTTGCTACTTGGTTTCTACCTTTTTGTACGCTCTAGAATTGCAATTTGTTCGCCATTTGATTGCTGGAGGTGTAAGCCAGCCGCTCGCCGCGGTCAAATTCCAGCGTGATTATTGCACCCTCCCTCGGACCCCGGGTGGGTGGTTCGATATTGCTTCCCACACTCCTGCTGGGCTTGCAATCGTGCCGATGGGGGGAACAGTAGACTATACCTGACCTTCCGTTCGCACCCGGAGCCCCGGTTGAAGACCGACCGTGGCCGGTGTGTTTGCTCCATTTTCCTCGCTCGCTCCGCGAAAGGTGTCTTTGTTTTATCGCACCACGCCGTGTTTGTCCATTTGGAAGGGTTAATATGTGTGTAACTAGATGTGTGCAACGCAAACATTTCGAAAAAGAATGTCTGTTCAAACGGATAGCACAGCGCAACTGGAACTGGCGGCATAGAATACAAATGAACTGCATTGGAACATCGGAGGAATGCACACATTATTAATTCTATGCAACTGGAAAACCTGCTTCAGAACTTGCTTGATGTTGTGTGACACATATTTCAATTTATTTCCAATGTTAATCGATAGGTTTTTCTTCAGTTTTGTGCAATGTACGTTATGCTTTTGGTGTAGTGATGTGCTCTCTGGAGTGCACCCAAGACTCCGATCCGACTTCGGCTATTGTTAGTTCGATTCCGACTCCGGCATAATCGGAACCGCTAGCTCCGAACGAAGTTGGAGTCGTCCGGAGTCGAAGTTGGAGTCAACCGGACTCGGTTACAATCAAAATTAAACAAGAATCGGAGTCGCCAGGAGTCGGCCAATGTTTGACCGACAGTTCATTTCGTTTAGTATTTTTCGTCTTGTGCTTAGGGCGTGCACTTTGCAAACAGAACTTTGTTTTTAAGAATAGCGTTTATTGGCGGCATCAATGCTTTACGACAGTATCCTTGCACCGGCTGTCTCCGCCCACGCCACTGCTCGACTTCGGACTCCCGTCGATTTCGGACGACTCCGACTCGGGAAGGCTTCGACTCCGACTTTGGACGACTCCAACTTTGACTCCGACTCCGGACTAATTATGAGAAAAATTAAGTTTTCGTCGGAATCGATTCCAGCTAGCTCCGAAGTTTTCTGGAATCGATTCCGGATAGTAAGTCTGGAATCAGTTTCCGCAATCGGTTCTCCAATCGGAATTGGCTCCGGAATTGGCTCTGGAATCATACTCGGTTCCGGAATCGGAATCGGTTCTGGAATCGAAATCGGCTCCGGAAATCAGGGTCGGTTTTGTCATCTCCATAGACGTGTGGATGAAATAACGCTACATATTGATAGCCGCAAAGAATCAAAATTGCGGACAGCTCCGACTCTGGAAGGTTTCGAATCCGACTCCAGATGACTCCGACTCTGGACGACTCCGACTTTGAATCTGAATCCGGATGAAACCGACTCCGTACTAGTGATGGGAAACATGAAGTTTTCATCGCAATCGATTCCGACTAGCTTAGAAGTTGTCTGGAATCGAGTACGGAATCGATTATGGAATCGGCTCCAGAATCCAGAATTGGCTCAGGAATTGGCCAACTTCTGGAATCTGGAAATTCTGGCATCTATTCTGGAGCCAACTCCGAAATCGAAAATGGAATCTGAAAATGCTGAAATCTATTCCGGAGCCAACTCCGGTATCGGCTCCGGAATTGGCTCCGGAATTGGTTCCGGGATTGGCTTCGGAATTGGCTACGGGATTGGCTACGGGATTGGCTACGGGATTGGCTCCGGATTCGGAATCGATTCCAGCGTCTGCATCGGCTCCGGAACTGATACCAATCACGGAATTTGGTAGGTCCGATTCCGAGCTCCCAACACTCCCACAAGTCGTCCGGAGAGATTTCAACTCCTGATGACTCCCACTCCAACTCCGGATAACTCCGGACGACTCCGATTCGAGAAGGTTCCCACTCCGATTCTGGATGACTCCTACTCCGAATCCGGATGACTCCGACTCCGAATCCGGATGACTCCGACTCCGAATCCGGATGACTCCGAATCCGGAATTACTTCGACTCCGGACGACCTAGATTCCCGATGACTCCCACTACGACTATGGATAGCTCCGACTCCGACTCCTGACGACTCTGGACGATCTAGAACCCGGACAATTTCGACTCCAAATTGCTCCAGACGATTCCAGACAGCTCCGAATAATGCTAGTCCTAGGTAGGTACTACTGGAATCGTTTCTGAAATATTCGGAGTCGAATCGGATTCAACTCCGGATTGTTGCCAACTTTACCCATCACTACTTTGGTGCCGTTGGAGCTTTCAGTAGAAATTCTTCCATAAAAAGGCAGCTGCAGCTTTCCCAAAAGGAAAAACGCTCAACCATTGCCACCTGCGGACGGGTGTGGAGGTAGCAGTTTTAGAAAACCGCAAACCGCATACTTTTTGTCCGGTACCAAACCGGATAGCCAGCCCGCACATTCCATGCTGCTGCTGTTATGGTTAGGGCCACCATTCATTCAACAATCAAAACATTATCGCCGCGTGCGCGCTCGCGCCCGTACACGCCCGTGCACTTCCACTCCCTTTTTAAAGCTGTGGTTGTAGCTGTCCTCAATTCCGTACATTCCCGCGCTCCGTGTGGGAGAATAGATCCGGTGCGAAGAGGCGTGATGGGGCACGAGATGAGGCCGTTTTTGTTGCTTTGTTGGGAAGTGTACGTACGGCAGGAAGCCATACCCGCAGCCCACATGCACAAAGATGAATGGAATACCAGCGAGAGAGAGGTACGCGCTTCTTCCCTTTGCTTCATTGAAAACAGACCCCTTGTGAGTGAGTTTCCCCTCCACCTTTCGGATGCTGGCTGAATCGTTTTAAAGACCCCTAAATGGGCCGGTGAGTGGATGTTGGGGCCTAGTCCTAACGCTAGGGCCACTCACTTCATACAGCCCTTTCATGAGTGCCCCATCATGTTCGATACTCCCTCTGTGTGGGGGGTAGGGGCAAGATATGGCCTCTACCACCACCATAAGATAGGGCACGCGTCTGACAGTGTGTATGTGAGATCGCTACGCTGAGCTGACAATCTTCGGCGCTGCCCGCCAAATCGCACGTACGCCACAATGTCCACACGCACAATGCAGCAACACCCGTCAACGGGTGGCCCCGAAGCGAACGAACGAATTTCGTAAACAATCCTATCACGTACAAACGCCCCCCGCGACCCCAACAGTAGTGAACAGGTTTGGTTATGTCCCAACCCAATGGGGGAATCCCTCACTAATCGTTCGTGACTCTTTATAAATGTTGTTTTATCTTCTTTTAGGGGCGACCATGAAGTCTCTTACAGAACGATGAATGAAGACGTCATACATGCACACTAGAAAATTAGAATGATATGTTTATCTTCGAGCGAGTTCGAAATACAAACGGAAGAGATGTCTGTAAACGCTGTGTTCTGGGGTATGCGTACATGACTCATCAAAAGGCAGTTTATAACGGCGGCACATGACGAGGATGGATGTAACGGGATCTTGGTATGCCATCGCCTTTCGCCAAGGTCGTTCGGCAGGTTGGCAGCAAGGTCAGTCACAGTGCCTGTCTACCGCCGAAAGAGGGAGTGCGTCCTTGCGACACACCGTGCGTTTAAACAGAATTAACGCTCGCAGAACTCGAACATACGCACTTTCCTTCTGGTGGGGCGTGTGAAATTGGTACCAGTGTCATTGACCGCCACGTGGTGTGCCCTGCCACGGTCGTCCAGACAGCTCGAGTTCTAGAGAGTTAGAAAGAAGAGAGAGAGAGAAAAGAGAGATTTACTAATATCAACCGTGCTGGAGTTTTGGGAGAATATTCCTAAATCCTTTTGCAACACAAAAACGCATATATTCCGGAGAACTGCTGCTCTGCCCGAAACCCCCGAGAACTTCAACAATTCTACTCTGCTGTGCGCTGTGCGTCCAAACAGGAGCATGCGCTGTCCGCGGGCAAAAAGGTGTGTGTATGTTTGAGAACGTCTGGCGAATGTCTGGCGCTCCATGAGCGTTCGCACGTGGCCCATCATGCGTGTATCCCGAAAGTGAACGAGCGAAAGCCTACCTTAGGCATTCTAACAAAAAGAGGGAGAGAGGGACAGAATAAACCGATAAACGGTCCAAATAACGCACCGCGCTCGGGTTCCGCTCGGTTGTCTGTGCGTAAAGTCACGTCATCCATCCGGCCGGCGCCGGGCTGTTTTTTTTCGGGGAGTTTCTTCTAGGTGGAAGGGTTTTGGAAGACAGGGCATGGGGAGGAGGATATGCTCGTTGCGACTTGTTTTTCTTCTGTCACTGCAAGGCCGCACTCAACGATGGCCGCAGTAAACAAGATTTTATTTTCGCCCGGGGGTTTCTTTTTTAATCGTATCAAGCCGCTAATCTTTGTCCGTTGCAGTAAGGACTTTTCTATGGACACGGCTGGGCAAGCCATTTATAGACAGCGTAAACAACGTTGCGTAACCTTGAGGGTGGCGCACGGGGATTCTACGCATCCCCGAAATTCCCGAACGCTGGCACGGATCCGGTCGATACTGGTTCCCGGCAAAAGTGCAAAACAAGCGGGACGATACAGCTATCACGTTCGATGAGCGTGACCGATAGGTAATGAAAGAGAATGGCAGTGCCATAGTAGGGTCGATTGGGATTGGGGGAGGGAATCACAAATAGATTTCCAATTAGGATACAGAATTACGGTCATTTAAATGAAAAAGTACCTTTAATGTAATTCCAACGTCTCGTTCAAGTGCTGATTATGCGCTGTCCTACACAACTGCATGCTCCCGTGGGCCGAGATCCGTGGGTGACTCGTGTATGTGTCTAGAGCCGTCTAAAGTGAGAGAAAGAAAGAAAAAAACTCATGTCCACTTTCCAACTCCTTTTTACCCGTCCAAACGACACAAACGCCCACCTCGAACAGGGAACGGACTGTCTGCTTGGGAAGACACTGGAGAAACACTCGAAAAGGGGAAAAAATAAGGACCGTGGGTTGTGTCGGATTGCTCTACATTCAAATTGTTGCAAGTATGCGCTTGCACAGAGCCACTGACTCGTCGTGTGTAGGCGGCAGAAGACGCTGCGATCATCCATCTTGGACGGAAAGGCACAAAATGACCACCAGATGGTCCGAAAGGAACCGTTTGCGAAATCGAATTTTCATCGATTTTTTTCAAATTTTCAATCACTACACCACTACACAGACAGGTTTGAGGTGCCTCAGAAGAACCAAAAAAAACCTTATTATAATCCATTACAGTTCCGCCGCAAGTAAATTGCTACCGGCGGCTAAAAGTAATAGACTTCCATCGGAGGAAAGAACGTGAGCCTTTTTATTGCTTCCCTTGCCCGAAGGTTTTGCTTTAATGGCCTTGGGTTTCACCACCTGCTGCCTGCGCCTACACGCAGGGCTATGCTGCTGCATCGGGCATTGGGCTTCCTATACATGGCCGCCGCCGCGTTCGCGCGCAGTTCGTAGAAGCGAGTAGAAAGGCAACCAAACCGTAGCATTATGCTGCAGGGTGTGCTCTGGACGAGGCGAGAAGGGGTGCACGGACAAGCACACTGATTGCACCAACACACCTGTAAAAGGGCGCTGCATCAAACGTTTTATGCTGCACGGTGTGTATACCAACACAGACACACACACACATTTTTATATGCAGCTTGATGCTGCTGCTGCTGCTGCTGCTATGCAACGTCTGCATACGGAATCTTCCACAGCATTGATGTGTCTATATGTGCGTTTCTGACTGTGTGAACATCCTATGCTAAAGGGAGAGTGCAAGTGAGACAGAAGCATAACTGCACAAGCGCACGCACTCCCTTTCACGCTCTCACTCACTCACTCTCTCGCACACATGGATACATGTTATGCTTTTGCTTAGCAAGAGCGCGTCTTCTTCAAACACGGCTTCACTCTGTGTGTATGTGTGTGCCCACTTTTCCACGGTTTGTAAGAGGGTGTGTGCGCGCGCCTCTGTATGTGTGTGTGTAGAGGGAAAAGCAGCATTTTCAACGGGGTACGCGTTGCTTTGGATAAGCGCGCTGCCAACATTTTCATCCGACTGCTCTTCTGCGGCGAATGTGTGTGCGTTTTGAGACCACAGTGATTGTTTCGAATTTCCAAAGTGATTTGCTGAAAAATTGCTCGTGCTCTGGTAGTGGCCAACAGTGGCAGCAGTTAAAACAGGTATTCAATAATTGGTGTGTGTGAGGAAGAAAAGCGTTCTCGCGTTTTGCCATCCAAGTGAGGCGGCCCACAGTGTCGTCGGTAGGACAAGCGGGACAACCCACGCCCCAAGAAGAAGAGGCGCCAAAGCACCAGCAGAAGAAAAAAAAACTGTGCCTGTGCGCAGTGGGAACCAATTATTTGGCTATGACTCAAAGCATGGTGACGTACCGTCTGCGTCTGGTGAAAAGTTTCGGTCCATTGAAAAGAAAGTGTTTCAAGTGCGTGTAGAAAGCAGCTTCATCGGCTACGGGCGCGCGCGCGCTCTTCAGTTTTCTGTTTAATTTCTGTTCAGTTTCGCAATTGTTTCCCATCGATTGATTTCCTTCAGCTTCACGTACACGACGGCAGAAAAGGATCGGTAAGCGCCTTAAATAAGATTGCTCTGTACTCTGTTCCGGCGTCGTCATACGGGCCCGCACCACATCGTCACAGGGGACGTCCGTCAAGGATAACGCTCTCTCGCGCCTTGCAATGCTCCTGGCTCGCACTCTCTCTCTCTCTCGCTCTCACGCTCGATACAACCCCCACGTTAACATCCCCTGCTCCATTTACACACGTGTTCGGAAGTCCTTTTTTCCCGCAGGCCGCTGGACGAATGGCGCGACGTATCGTTTTATGTACGTCCGAAAATTCTCGGAAAAACGACAGACGAGATGATTCATGCTCCGCCATTTCCGACAGAACGTACAAACCGGCAAACTTTTTTTTTTATTTCCACGAAATTGGTTCTACCGGCAGCCGGACACCATTTGCGCCACACCTTTTTTTTGGTTGCGTCAATGTGTGCTTCGTTCTTTTGCGGTGAAAAAGGAATTTTGTGCCAACTCACCACCACCACCACGAACTCGGTCGCCGCAGTTTGGTTCTGGTTTGGTGAACGTGCACCGCCGCCACGTAGGAATTTTAGAAAGGCCTACTGCGAGAGAAGACTTTTGGTAGACATCTGTGTGTGTGTCTGTAAATGTTTCTGAAGTTTCACTCGATAACGGATCTTGAAATGACATTTTATATGGCAAAATGAAGAACTTCTCCTAAAACTTCTCAAGAGGTATTTGAGAAGCTCTCAAACCCTCAACCCTCTAGGGAAGAATCTGTATGACATTTTTCTGCTTCCTTTAACACCCATTTAAACTCCAACCAACACTCCGCGGCCGGATGTTGTCACTTGAGCAAAATATGTATGGCGTGGAACGTGTTGAATGCAATTTTCATCATTGCTGTCGCACAGAAGATCTTTAAGATCTTCTCCACTTAACGAGCAGCAAGGGGCTTTAGTAGTAAGACGAAAGGATGGTCAATTGTTTGGAGAACACAAAACAGATAACCGGAAGAGATAGGGTGCTCCGAAAGCTGTCCGCGCGCGGCTTTGTTTGTAGCGGGTGTCGTATTTCATTTCCTTCTCAGTTTAAGCAGGCAAATGGAGAAAAAAGTTGAATCTTTTCTTCCCCTAATCCAGACAAACCTAAGCAAATGTCCAAAATGGTCTAGAATGCAGACTCCTCTAGAATTGGTAGCTGACGACGACACCCTTCTCAACACCGCCCCCATATCCAGCTGGGATGAATAATGTCCGCGACGCGCTGGCGGATGGTAGCATTGGACGGGGTTTGGATAAAATTGAGGTCATCCACGCGATTGCATGGTGGCGATGTGGGAGGAGTGGCAACATAAACTGTTCTGGGTGAATGAACATTGGACGGATTCGTTCTGTCTGCCCCTCTTCTGGGGAACAGAACACAACAGAAGAACTGCTTGTTTACAACAGAGAGACGCGCGCCGCACGGCCCTTATGCTAATGGACTTATGCTGTGCTGCTGGTCTCAGGCAATTCCCTACGGGCCTTCGAGAGTTTATTTAAAGCTGTGCACGACGCAATGTTTATTATTCGCCAGCGGAAGTGCATTTTGTTGATAAATAAACGGATTTTTATGTTGTAGTGTCATGCTAGCGAATACGAGCTAAGGGAAGTTCGACAGTCTCAAAACAACAACTAATGCCACCCGTGCGTCTCAAACTGTGGACGAAAGTGTTTGTTACCTGGAACTTGCCAAAAAGGTTCGCTTAGAGGTAGAAACGATCCCTCTCCACAGGGCGCTAAAGAGCTTAGAGATAATTTCTCAAACACTTTGTCGGTATGATAACCGATAGAAATGCTGAGTTTCTTGGAAAAAAAAAACAAACAAAATGTTAATAAATTTGCTCTGTACATTATGCTCAATATTATACTTTCCGTTTCCTGTTGCCTGATGAGAAAGAAGAAGCACTCCATGCCTCTTTAGCCTTCTTTAGTCCCACAGGTGGGAACTATATGACCGCAGGGAATGAGAAAAAAAGCTTCTGAATGAATCCAATTTGTGAGAAAACCTCAACTTTCTTTCGCCACGAATCAGCCCCACGAAATAAACCTCGCAATTGCATTTAAGAATCACGTTCCCGTTCGTTTCATCGCCTAATTACCGTCCATTTCTCGTTGTGGATGACCACCATCGGCTTCATATATTGAACCGGGGAGCGTATCGAGAGCGTATGACGATGGGTTCCGCCCGACACGGCTTTATGGCCCCTTTCGATCTCTCCCCCCTTCGATAACCCACATATCGAGTAAAGTCCAATTAAGACACCCGAGTGGCTAAGAAGAGCAAAGGGAGCAAAGAAAATCCGGGCTGTGAGGCAAATCGATCACCACACCGCTACCATCCACAAGCGCCATCATTTGTGTGGGGTCATCGAAGCGGAATGCTGTTGTCATGAGGGTTGTCAGCACCGCAAAATGCTGGTTACCATATACCTACATCAATGCCAAATTTCTGCTTTGCGCACGGGGAAGTTGTTGGGAAGTGTAGCTCGTCGTAGCATTTCGCAAGCCGGGTCAAGGCCAAATGATGTTACCGAAAAATGAACTCATCATCGTGTATTCTGGGGAGGATATGACGCTCTCCGAAAACTCATGATATGATGGATTAATGTGTCCCATGAGGCCTCTGGAAGGTTACTTTTATGCTGAAGTTTAAACATTTCTCTTGGGAAAACACAGACCTCCCATTTACTTGGCTTTTACTGCTAAATGGAGAAGGCATTTGAGTGATTTACAGCGAAGCCTGAATTAAACAGACACGCTTATAAGAGCGCAAACACGAAATGGTAGGAGCTGAACGAGGTTGCGAATATTCGTGTTAGAGAATGTTGGATTTGTTAGAATTAAAACCTTCATTTAAGTGGTAAGTTATCCAACTTCGTGATATCCTGTGGTTTTGTAACGTTGACAGTCCAACAGTTATTAAGGATTGGATATTACTCCATATCTGATACAGATACAGGTACATATTTCGGACCAAAATTTAAATAGGAGCTGTTCCAGAATTGACATGGTTTCAAAATCAGTGCCAGAAATGATTTGGATTTAGAATTACTTCCTGAATTGATATGGATTGAGAACCAGTTCCAGGATCAACATGGGTCCAGGATCAATTTCAGTACCGATTAGGGGCCACGATCAATTTCAAACCCGGTTTGGGGCCAGTATCAATTCCAGGAACGATATTAAACCAGGATCAAGACCAGGATCAAAATAGAATCTGGATCAGTTCTAAGATGGATGCGGGATCAATTCCTGTATCGGCTTAGGATCAGGATCAATTGCATCAACGGTATTAGTTCACGATCTGTTAGTGGGCATAGTTCATAGTCTGCTATGGGTGTGGCATTACTTCGAAGATCCGCGTAGGTTCAGTATCAGTTCTCGAAACAATAAAAGTTAAAAATAAGATACAAGATCGGCATAGGCTCTGGATTAGGTACAGGTTAATCAGGGATTCTGCTTTAGTTACTGAACTGGAATAGGATTCGGAACCATTTCTGATGGCGTACCTCTCAGTGTTCAACGGTGCATTAAAATCGTTGCCCTATAACCCATGTACACCATAACTGAGCCAAGTTTACTATAATAGTACTCAATGAACGGAGGAGGTCTCTTTATCTCTCGGTTTTACAGTATTGTATTTTTAAAGTGCTGGATGCATTCTGAAAGTCACTTCACTTCAATTTTCATAAAATAACGCCTTTAAGAAGTATCAAGCTTAAAAAATGTCACTAACAGCGATCAAGCTGCCAATATTTGTCACATTGTTGGTAATCAAAAATCGGACAAACATATGCTCTATTTGATTGCATCGGTAAAGATTACCTGATTACATGATTTTCATGCTCTCCGCCATAGTCACACACACACAGTATACGCGGAACTTTCCGATCACGGTTTGTCGTCCTCTGAGTCAGTTTTGATTGATTTGTTTACCCACATCGGTTAGTTGTTTTGGTTGTGTGCCGGTGGATGTCGGCATATGTACCAACTGGTGGAAGGAGGGAGCTACGGTGTAGTGCCCCATTATCAAGCCGCACCGATCGGGACGTAATTTTCCGTTTGCAGCCGATGTCAAAGGTGACAATCGTTCGATCATATTGAACGTTTATGGGAAACGCGTGCGAGTCGCGCGCGGCAACATCGTCGCGCCATCTCTCGAGACGCTTCCACAGGTGTGAGTGCACTCTGGCCAATGCCGCCCAGTGCCATCGCCGGCTGCTCGGATCTTTCTTACGGTGTACTTCAACTGCGTCCTCCTGAAGGTCACCTGCCGGTTCGGGAGGAAGGAGGAGGACAATGTCTGATAGCAAGAACTGTTATTTGTTGTTTTGTGTTTTGCGATCTTTCCTGTTCGAGCGGACTGAAGCTTCATCCACCAAATCCTCCACGATTGGGGTCACAATGTCATCGTTTGCACAATCCAACGACTCGCCCGAGTGTGCGTCTTGTGTTTGCTTACGTGTTGAGATAATCGCCAAGAAGAGAGCTTGTGTTTGACTATTTACCTTAGAACACCTTTGCAGTAACCTTTGCTGTTGGGAATCTTATTTTGCAAACATAGCAATAAGCCCATGATTATCCGTCTTGGTTGTGTTTTCCAAAGAATGCAAATATGATAATTTTCCTTATGTTCCACGTGGATGGGTTTGTGTCTGTGTGCGTGTATAGTTAATTGTAATGTAACAGCTTTTGCTGGAATTAATATTTTCGATTCTCGATAAATCATGGTACCTAACATCTGGGTTTCCAAACCGTGCACGAAACACGACACAAGCTCGGTTACAGGTTTGCTTTCCCTTTTCCCCATCTTGGACTTCATATCGGCTAGCCTCAATTTTCTTATGATACAGCCCTGCCACGAGCAGGCTCCGGCCCCTCATATTTAGCCCAAGGACGCAATCAAACGAAGGCTTGTCCTTAACGACCACTCGATCGATAATGATTGATTTTTTTTTCATTCCACCGTCCCACACGCACTGGTGGAGAGATACGCATTGTGTTACATTGTGCTCCAACGTTACCGTGTCCCGTGTGAAGAAGATTTCCATTTATGTATAGCTTTAGCTTGTTACAATCTTTTGATGAATTCTGATACATTTTTTCTCTTTATTCTTGCTGCTCTCCTCTACATAGTTTAACATCTCAATCACCGACCAGCAGTCCATCCTTGATGTGCTTGTCGAGACGAAGAAAATCCTCGCCGACGGTGGCCAGCATGAATCGATCATCACGCGACTGCCACTGTGCGTAGAAATCTCACTCCAAACGGCCGAAGGTGGTAGCATGATATTGGAGTGCTGGACGCTGAGCATCAGGACGGACCAAACGAACGCACCCCAGCGCGCCAACCAGGTGATCTACAATCGTATGAGCTTGCTGCTCAAGTCGCTACTCTCTGTCACACGTGTTACACCGGCGTACCGCGTATCGCGCATGAAACGGGCCGACTCGTACGACATCTACTACCGCATCTACACAGGCGAACCCCAGACGAATCAGTTGGGTAAGTAGATATTGTGGCGCGAGTTGTTGTTTTAGTTTTGACGGGGACTGACTAGCAAAGGACGGAACAAGACGCTTTTCGTAACGACTGTATGAGCTCCAGACAAGAACGTAGATCTCATCACCATCGTAGACTGTAAACATGTGAGACCACACAACGCAAGAAAGAGGAAAAAAGCAACCACAGTGAGCGTTGACAGGCAACAAAAACTGCTCTTGGGTCGTTGCAAAAGTCAAGCTTAATGTGAGCGAGTAACCTTTATGCGAACCGAGAAACCGCTACTTTTATGCCCCAACGTGGCCTGCGAGTTAAAAAGCAGTTCAGAAGGCACACCAACACGACCAGCAAACGGACGGCATATTCTGTCGCGTAAACCACACGATGCACTGTATCGAAGTGCCGTGGAACAGGTTTTATTTTTCGCAAAGTGCGTACAGCTCCAAACATGGAGCCCTTAGCGCACGGCCGCCGCGGTTGCAGAACTTTGGCGCCAGTGTGCGAAGCTTGAGGTATGGTAAAGTTTTGCACCGGCAAATCTTAATTATCCCCTTCTCTCAACTGTAGCCGCTCCTGAGAGATGGAGGTTTTGGTTGGCGCCCCGGCAAGGCACTGTTCCCTTTCACGCTGGTATAGAGGACAGAAAGAAGGGCATGTGTGTGTGTGTGTGTGAGAGAGAGAGACAGAGGGTACCTTTCACATACATTGCCGCCTAGAAGTTGTGGTGTGTTTGTGTAAAGGAGTAAGTGTCAACGATCGCTTTTTAGTTGCAAGATTTTGGACTAGAAAACGGTCAACGACACATTGGAAGCCATACGACACAGTTTAAACCTTGCAGCTGGCGACAGGTTTGAAACGTTTCTTGCAATATGTTGACAACAATATCGAATTTTCATTTTAGCATCAAGAAAACACATCGTTGAGTATCCGTTTGACGTGCGGCAGCAGCCACGTGTGATCTCATCACCCTTCCTGAGGAATCAAGATCCTATGCCCAAAAACCAGTTTTCGCATCTTCATCTCTCGTGCCTCAAACCTTCAAGCGAATCGAATCGTGACCGAAGCAAATGATGAGGCATCCATGTTTTTGTCTGATCGTTTGCGAGCTTCAAGACGGTAAAAACATGAACATACTCCACAGGCTTAGCACACAGTACATAGGAACAAAAACAAAAGAAGCCTAGTACAAAGTTAAAGTCTGTGTGTGAGTGTGTAAAGGTGCAATATCTAGCACCAGACGACCTTCGGACAAAGTCGCAGCATCACGTACCACATTCTCGAGGTCTGATCGGCCTGCGCGCGTTACACGCTGTAAAAGAATTATCTTCCCCTTTTTTTGCCTGCTCCACACCGCAAAGGGTGCTGCTAGTGATGCAAAAAGGGCACCCTACGATCCTCTCATCCCCGCGTGCAAAAAGAAACGAAATCAGTGAGTCTGATTGTTTTCACTGCTCGCGGTGCAGCAGGTGCAGCTGGGTTTGTTGCATTTTTTTGTAGAGATGCTCGACTGTGCGTGACGATGAACGCGCTCGGCATCGGGGTGGTGCGTGTTGTGCATTTCGCATCGTATACGCACTCCGCTTAGGCGAGCGCCCGCTGCCGCCTGGTGTTGCAATGGTGGAGATGTAGGTACAAAGCAGCAGCCCGCCAAGTATCGGTGTGTGTGTTAATCGATGAATATCTGTTCAAGGATGCCGGCATTGTTAAATATTTAAACAATGTTCCAACGCTCGATGATGCAACGCTCTCGTAGTGCACGGAGTGGCGCGCGCGCGCTGATCATTGGTTTGCATTGTGATGAATGTTTAGGAAAAGGGCGAAGATGAGCCGCGCGCTAATAGGTGAAGTGATTGTTAAATATTGTTTAAACACCTGCATCTTCACCGCGCGGAGGAGATGCAGTAAATGGAAAGTTGGAGAACAGTTAAAGTTATTGTTACAAAATCCCTAAACAAGATTGAACATTATTTTCAATCTAAAATTGATGGAGATGTCTGGGAAGTTCATTCAATAGACATTAAACTGTCAGCACAGCTCATCTTCCCGGTAATTGCAAATGTGACCTTGCCGCTTTCTAAATCACTTTTAAAATGCGCTCGGGTTTTTGTCCCATTCAACCGCTATCTGTGTGCTGCAGGTGCGGAAGCGTGCGAAATGTCGTGCCCGTGCGGATAATCACGCGCGCGCGCACACATTTCACGACGCATGCGCGCAAGATTTGACTGGCGCCGGCGAGATAGAACGCGCACGGCCAGCCGTGCGGTGTATCCCGATAATTGGCTTTAATTAGGTTTGATTTATGATGCATCACACACACACATGTATGACGGGTCTAGTGCGCTCACTTTCCCACTGTTCCGCTCTGTTCCTGCCTGTCTGTTCGAAGAGTCCGAAGGTCATCATTATTGTCTATATCCTCCCCACAGACGCGCTAGGGACATCGTTTAGACAAGTTCTAGTTGATGATGATGATCATCGGCGATAGAAATTGTAGCTGTAGGGGGTGTACGTTGGATGAATCAACAGGAAGCAGAATGAACTATGGGAAAGCTGTCGTACGATCGGACACACTATTTCTCCTTCACACCGTCGGTTGTGTCGCGCATTTAAGCGGAAATGCAATGCTCGGCAGTGCGCTATCAATCACATTGCTAGCTTTTTTTCCTCTACTTTTTCTCTTGGCTCATATATCGGCTACAACAATGCACATTTCACGCGTTTGGATAGCAACAGAACACAATGGGAGACACACTCTGTGCCGGCCGTAAAAATGTCAAGGAAGTAGAAACGCACGAACCGCCGACCGTTGGGTCGACAACGAGAGAAGGTTACCCGCTGTTGCTAGCGGCTGTCCCGATACGGCTAAGCGACAACAGTCAGAATCTCGCGTCTATCGGTTTCTCGTGCTTCCTTATCGGTGTGGCGGTGGGTTACTTTCATTGTTGACTTTAGGGCAAGTAGATAGAGGGGTACCGCTATTGGTGTGCAACGACACAAATACATGGAAGAACCCATGGGGCGTAGAACCAGGTCGAGGGGCTGTTGTAGCCGCATGACACCACCCGACGTTCGTATGCTAAGTAGGGCTAGGGGATATCCAACCTGTCTTTATCCATCCAGGTCGCTAGTGTCGATTTCGTTGGTGGCCAAATCGTTGATAAGATCAAGCTCTACCTGACCCTCTTAGGTCGTGGAGCACGTGATTCGGAGCTCTGCTTTTCAGCTCTGAACTGAACGTGTCGTTGTGCCAATGCACGAACTTCAAGCCACGTAAGCTTTTCTGCTGACTTAACACTTTTCTATAGTCTTTTTTTTGTAGCATTCCTGTGGATGGACAGAACCAACAAAAAAACCGTATCGAATAACCATCCGTCAATTGATGCCCGCGTCGTCGGGCGGAAGTCATTGAAGTTGTCGTTACCTTTTTGCTGCGAGTGGATTGTTTCCGCCGATACGGTGTGTCCGTGGTGTTGGACAACGTATGTGTACACCCTCACACCATCGCACTCGGGCAAAAATGCATAGAATGGAATGTGAAGAATGTGACACCCTGCTGCCACTGCCCAGCGACGCGTAGTTCCGGCTATAGAAACTGCTCGGAGCTGCTGGATTGTGTTGTACGCAGGTGGTGTGTTGGAGCACCGTCAAATTGACCTTGCGCACGATTTTGGATCCGAATTGGGCGTAATTCGTTTTTTGGAAAGGGTAATAAATTCGAACCCTTCCATGCGGCGTTGGTAGTGGGCATGCCAAACGTTTAGAAAGTGCAGCCGTGGTGGCAGCGGACCCAATGCATGCTTCAAGTGCCGTAAAACGGTTGAAGGTTTTTTGCTAGAATTGGGTTAAGGTTTCTCAAGACACAACTTTTTTGAGCATGAGAGCGTAAAAAGCGTTAAAATACTCATTTCAAGAGGCTTTATTTCTGTAAATGGAAGTAAATCGTTCCTATTTAAGTGGAAGTAAACCGTTCCTATTTAATGTACCCTTTTCACCTAATTAAGTACATTAACAAGTGGTAAGTTGTGCATTTAAACTCCCATTTCCATAGCTTTTGCTTCATACCTTTCCATGCACGTTGCAGGGAAGTAAATGACCGACCTAGGGGTCGAACCCCTGTGCGGCCCCGTTCTTCCCGTCAACTCGCAGCGAACGACTTGGATGTATCAAAACTGTCATTACCTTTCAACGTATCAGCGGCCGTCAGGTACATTATGCAATTTATGCGAATAAATTAAACCCAAACCTTGTGGTGCGACTGCACCAACACTCTGCGAAAGGCCCGGTGGAGGAGGAGGTCACTCAAAAGAACCTTAGAAAGTGTACGAACTGAAGTCAAGCTACTCAAAAAGGTGTAAGCGTGTGTGTGTGTGTGTTTGATATTGTTTTTTGCTCCAATTCAGTCAAGCATATAATCAAAGTTTGGATAAAACACGCCTCACGCACACTGTAAAGAGGCATTTAAAAAAAAAACATTGTACTAGTATTTTTCTATCGAATGCATACGTGCCAGTACAACTACCCCTTACTTTATTGCTTTACTCCATCCGCAAGCGGCAGTGATCGGTTTGACGGTGGCGCCACTGTGGCGATAATTTAAATTTCACATTACCCTCGGAAGCCCCTTCCAACAGCGCGAATGCACGGCGGGATATTTGCACAGATGCAAAAGCACACTGCTGCAACTGCCAAGCTACTACTCGTGAATGCATTCAAACGACGACGGTGCAAAGCAGGAGAGAGAAAAACATCTTCCAATCAGCGGGAATTGGCACACACCAAAAAAACCAATTCCCCCGTGTTCGATCGACGGCATCGGAGGCTCTACTGGAAGTAAAAAAACAACCTCGCCACGTGCCACGTCCAACAGCTTGAAGATACTTTGGTGTCAGGCAACAAATAGCTACAGAAAGCGAAGAGACGCACGAGCGATAAATTACACTTCGGGCAGCGCGCATCGTGCGTTGTGGCGCGTGGCTGGATTTTCTGAAAGATTACCAGTGTCTACAGCCAGTCTTACGGTGACTTCCATTTGCCCTCCGCAAGCAGAAGTGCGTTGAAGAGAGGTGTAAGAAAGTGTCTGAAAAAAGGGAAGCAGTTAATTGCATATATGTATAGAGAGACACACAAGCAGCAGACATAGGAACACATCCCGTCTTTGGTCGGGAATTTTCAACCTGGTGCTCCTGGCAATGCTTTTTTTTTTGCTTCAGAAAGTGCAGAATTTATCATTGAGTCGTGAACCTGTCGCCCCGTAATGACTGGCGCTGCTGCGAAATTACCCCTTCAGCATCTTGGGAAAGAAGGAGGAGGAATTATTTGACCGATTAATTTGTACACCGTCCAAAGAGGAGTCTTTTCTATCCCTCGTCCAACCTAGAAGTAACCTCCAACGGAGGACGATCGGAGGTGTCCAGTACCGAGGATGGAGTATGTGTCGTTTGCGCTCAGCGTCGTACGCTGATAAAATATTAATTAGCAGGATATCGTTTTTACCCATCTTGTTACAAGCTTAAAATGCGCGGGGGTAGACCGAGAGAGGAAGAAGGTGCATTTTAATACATATGCTAATGCACACATAGAAACCGGTTCCCGAGCGGTGAACTTTCCGCGCTAAAGATTCCCGCTCTGGGTTGGGAAGGCGCGACCAGGCAACAACTACAACCGGGAATTCCGGTAATAAATGAAACGTGTCATATTTCTTCTCGGCGCCCACCACACTATCACGCGTTGACCTGCATGGAGGTGTTGGTTAAAGTCTCATTATCGGTCCCAATGTGTCACGGGCGCGCTGGTATGATAGTTTCCAGAGAAGAATCACGTTTTGGTTGATTCTCTTAAGTACAAACTACAAAAAACCTTTTTTTTTGCATTAGCCAGTTTAATTATTTTATTATTTAGTAACGACCATGTTGGCCAGTTTGTGTTACAGTTGAGTACTATACCTAACACTCACTCACACCGTTACAACGCCATCGGTGTGGTATCGATTTTTGAAATTGCAAGCTTTATGATTGCCCACATTGCCGTGGTCGCCGTGGTTGGCTTGGCAGATTTTAACCTAATTAGAACGTGCTGCGCGCCTTTACGTCGCCCGAAAAGAACGAAGCAACTAAGCGATAGCATACATTCAACTTCAAGGTCAGTCCCGATTAGCATCCCCAGGCTGTCCACTGTGCCCCCTAGTCCAATCATTCCGAAATTCGGAGTAGGTTAGAACCATTTACTGGGCGGTCTGCACGCAAACTACCCGAACGATGACGATGTCGGTTGCATGTTGTGTGGGTTACACCGCGTCCTCACTTGAACGGTTTCCTCAATATTCGCAGTCAATTTACCTTGGCGCCTCCGAGGGCTAAGTGGTCCCGGTCTCCCACCGGTACGTTTCTAGTTGCATAAAAATAACAGGAATCCTGAAGAATGTGTTGGCGTGATCACGACCCAGCCGCCTATATGTAATGTTATTTTTTGTTCCTTCCTGCCTCAAACGAAATCTCGGAAGGGGGAAAAGCGTTTGTTGGAATATTGGAAACGAAAGGGGCAAAGGTTTTGCATGCTCAGTGATATAATTCTGTTACCAGTTTATGCCTTCCCATGGGTATTGCGCTTCAGCAGTCATACAGGGAGAGCACGGCGTTAGCTAAGATACGGGAGAGAATCGAGCTGGCGGCGTGGTCCACTAGGGTTGTTGTTTGTTTGCTGTTGGATTGCCCTGTAGCAACAGCAGCAGCACACACACAAACTACGAACTGGTTCTAACCGGGAGAAACATCTAGCCATCAATTACCGGTGGTTTCGTTTTTGTGGAGTCCAATCTACCACCTAGAAGTATCCACTTCCTCTGTGCTTCCTCGCTCGTGATAAGTGTTTGCTCTTAGATTTGAGTGAGGGATGTCCAAGAATCATATCAGTTTCACTATTTTTGTGCCATGTCATTCGTTGTGTTTATTGCCCCATTTAGTGATCGAGTTCCACGGGACTTCCATAGTGCAGTTGTCTAGTCGTACGTCCTTACAACAAGCTCTTCTTGAGTTCAAACCCCGTAAGGATACCTCCTATAGGTGCGCAGGAGTTCAGTTATCCTTCTTATATCAGTGAAACTATCAGTCACAGGTTGTCAATTCCTACTTACTTGGACAAGAAGACTCATACTTCCTAGACCTGCAATGTGCCAAATAAGAAGAATAAGAAGCAATTTAACTTGGAATCGTTTCCAATATACTATACCTCATAAACTTTTATAAATGCTACACAATGTTCTCAGAAGGTAACAGTTTCCAGCCTTAGTCCTCGCTCTTATCTCAATTCCTGTACCAGTTATCATCTGAGCGGTGCCGGGGCATAACCATGACAATGGTGTGCTGTTTTATTGACATTACCAATCTCAGGAAGTGAATTCTCAAAACATACAACCAACGTGTCACGTTCCATTGCCGGCTGCGTGTGTGTGTTCACGGGGCCCCATATCTGGTCACTCTGCGTATACTGTGCGATCTCATCATGATTAGGCGCGATCTTCCTCCCCTGGGGGTACTGGGTTTATTATGGGGAGTGCATGTGAGTGTGTGAGATTGTGATTGATCTTTTAAAGCTTTGATATTTTTGTTGACATTTGTCGCGAATGTCAGGCATTTGTGGAAGGAACTGCAAAGGTGCAACGTTATCTGGTAAATGTTTGTTGTTTAAACGGTTTATTAGAGCTCGAACCCAAGCAATGAGGTTTGTTCATTATCTTGCAATTAATCATAAATGTGTTTAAAGCACCGTCGTTTAGTTAGAAAATCAAATTCCATTTCTATTATTGCATACTAAAGGTACTGTGCTCTTATGGTGAGGAATAAAAGCAAAACCAACAATTCATCCAAATTCTTGTGCAGCTGCTGATGGTGGTCCATATGTGAGTGGTGATCCGCACAGAGTGGGGCAACACACCGAACCGCTGTTGGAATGTCGTTCAACTGCATTCCTCAGGACATACCCTTTGGACTTTATTACAGTTTTGCATACGACACCTTCCTTTCCCCTACGTCTCATTTGCCTGCTACCAAGTGCCAAGTGCAACTGAGCCAGCTCTTGAACCGTTAGTAGCCGTCCGTTGTGTCCACGTTGTTGTTTGCTCTCAGCTTCTTTTTTTTACGATAAATATGACTCGCTGAAAATTGTATTCGATTCAGCCTCTCCCCCGAGTAACCAACCGACGATGACGGCGACCACTAGCCGGCGTGAGAGACATGCACATGCAATTAGGCGAACATGCGCTACGAAACGGTGCACCACCGGTGTGCAGCGCCGTACAACAAATATAGCTCGACCCCGTACCGGTGCGAAACCGTGTACTGAAGAGGAGGCTATTTTTAAAACAGTCATGTAGCCGTATCGCAAGCAAAACATACACACACACTGGCTCTGACTAGTGTTCAATGTCACAGGAACGGAAGGTGCCGGCTGTGAAAAGAAAATTATAGGCGATTTCTTCCTCATCGTAGTGTCGACTACCGAGCAGGCAGCAGCGTGCCGGTGTTGTGGTGGCACGATCTCTCTCGGCTTTCCTTCGACAAACGCAAAACGCTCGACATTGCCAATTAACCGGCTGTATTTTATCGCTCGTTTTTATTTACGATCAACCCTCCATGCGATTTATCAATCGATCGAGCCCCAGTGTAAGGAGTGTCCCGGAAGAGGTTCACGCGGCTCACGCGCTTTAGTACAACCGGGATGGTGTACACGTTTCCTTAAAGGGTCGTGTTTTGTCAGCTTTGTGCCACCCGATCATGATGTGTTGTGTTGTTGTTTTACCGGCTGTGTCCGGTTGTACTGGTGGCCGGTTGTTTGTGTTGTCCGATCCGCCAGCGCATCAGTAAACAGACCATACAGCACGCCAGCATCATGTATTTCCCATACGCATAAAAGCATTAGAAGCGCTCTTCACATTTCCAACTCCAATGTTTTGCGTTTTAATGAGTCCTGATGCTGCAGACTTGCTGCTCGTAAACAATAGAATGTTTTGGTTTCCTTTCGTCCTCTTACAATCTCCCGCTCCCCTCAGGGATGGGATTAAAATTAGAATGCTTTGTTGTTGTGAGCTGCGGTGCTACTGGTGGTCGGTTGTTTGTTTCAGATTTGTTTTTCTTTTCCAATCAAACCTAATAAGATGCATCTAGAATCTAGAGAAAAAAAGTTGTTTTGTTTAACTCTTTATTCAGCATCAAAATACTTTGGCCATTGTTTTTTTTAATTCTCATATTCACTCGCTCGTTCTTATCTGTAAATCCACGGCGAAGAAACTCCCCAAGAATCTTTGTTCCGTTGTAACGAGAAGCTTAACCGTTTGTTCAAAGTCCAGTAAAATGTGAATCATGTGCAAAGAGTTCATCGGAAACGTGATCCTCAGTTTACCATTCAGATTAATGTATAATAAATCCTGTACCACTGATATTGATACCATTTAATATCTTCCTTCAGCAAATTACTATTTTATTGTGTTAGATATGTACCATAATGTATCAGACAATGTGCAAAAGCATTCTTTGGCGATAAGATAATCGTTTTTCCCTTGTTACGATGATAAAATTAAAATTTGATGCAAAAAATTGGTTGTAATGAGATAAGACATCTTGCTTTTGATTTTATGATGCACGGCACTGAAATTATCCTAATATTCCGACAGAATTCTGAAAAAGACTTAAATAAAATGCCCAGGCATTTTCAGACCAAAGTCTGAATCAAAACTGTCCCCCCAATTCCATGCCAATTCGGTGCGCCTGACTTATCGGGGGACACAAGATAAGCGCCCCAGGGTGTTCCAGTGTTGTTGATTAGCTAGGTTAGGAACCTCCCCGAAGGGGGGGGAACCCTTACAGATAACCCCCCATGGAAGCTGATACCCGTTGTACACCAAACAAACCCCGTAACCCCTTAGATCACCACCTGGTGCCTTCCCTGGTTGACTCCTAAAGACGATTGAAAGGCACCCCTACACCGGTTCATCGTGGTTTTGCGTATTATTTTGCACCGAATAGTAATGCACCAATCAGCGGCAGAGCGTCCTTTACTCAAAAGCTAGTTAAGCTTATCAGGACGGAGCCCCAGGAACCCAAGTTTGAGCGAAACTAATCAGAACTAAAAAATGCAGTAAGGAACCATCCTTATCACATCTCCTCTCCAAGCGAGAGATTGACGTCAATGGTGGAATTGGAAAAAGGTGATGAGCCTCAGTGAGTGAGAGAGCGAGAGAGATCAAGCTACTGCCCAACTTCAAGATTGTCTTGTCGATCGATCCTCTCCGTCCTTATCTGGGCTCGTAGCTGCAAATAGCTAGGCACTTCTCATCTCACCGCCATCTATCTTACCCAAAGGTGTGGCGGGAAATGTCTGACATGCCAAAAAGCCAAACAAAAATATTTCTTCCACTTCACTTTCAATGTACTAAACAATGTTACTAAAATTCAGTTAAAAAAAAAATCAACTTAGTTTTGAGAATATTCGTAAATTGTGCAAAAGCCGGCTGTTTTGGTAAATCGTTTTAATCGAGTTCATGTATTCCGTTTATGTTTGACAGAGCGACAACCTGCCAATCGTCAGTCCTCACCAAGATATATCGCAAGGGTCCAGAGATGTATTTGTGAAGCGTTGGACTTTGTCCGGTGGGCGATTGAGGTCGAACGATGCAGTCAGTCATAGCGAAACGACCTCGTCTAACATCTTCGTTTCATCTGACTGCATCCGACGCCATCCACCGACATAGAGAGGTTCTCTAGTCACCAATCATGAAAAAGGTGTGTGCTGTACGTGTGGAAGGTCTTTCCCCGGGGCCAACTCATTACAGTGAATATCTTGTATTCTATCTCACGAAACGACAACGAACCACTGGTCACCGATTACAAAACACGAAAAATAGACATGCTGAGGAGACGGGAGACCTCAGGAATGTCTCAGAGTAGGTGGATATTGTTTTGGCGGGCAAACATGCTCGGATCCTCCTGGCTTTGGCAATCTCTCTCGGTATTAAACGCTCACGCGATTGTGCCAAAAATAAACCCTCTGTGCCGGCTGCTCACGTCCGGCGTGTATGTTTTTTTTCTGTGCTATTTTTAGCCATCGAAGCCGATTTGCATGTGTGTGTGTGTGCTGTTAGAGAAAAAGAGAATGGGGTAAGAAAATGTACGATCGCCTGGGTCGCGTCTACAAGCGATCTCTCAAGATCGCAGATCTCTTTGTGTTGGTACCGGGCGGCGGACGATCGTTTCGACACACATTGGAAAGCTATCGGGTTTGCAATCGAGCACCGGTTTGTGCTGCAGTTTTGCGTTGCTTTTGCATAGCAACAGCGGCGTACCGGTTGGCTTGCATTCACTTAACCAACCCAGAGATCAGGAAGGTTCTCTCTCTCTCTCACACGCTCTTTTTTCTGTGCTCAAGAAGTAGTATAGTAAACAAAGTTCTCGGGCCTGCGATCACGAGTGAATGGCGAATTGAGGCACCTCGCGAAGTAGTAGTAACGTGGTTTGCGGTTTATTTACGATAGCAGACCTGGGGTTGAGCCAAATTGGATAATCGACGCCAATTGGTGGCAGATGACTGACGCCTTCTGGCGCGAAGAAAAAGCCCCCTATCGACGGGGGGAAACCCCGTGACTCTAGTTTGGTTTGCTATCAAAAAGTACTCCCCACGCGCCATTATGCAACCCTGGGGAGTACCCGTCCTTTGTTGGGTGACAAGGGGCCATCAGGCAGCAACTCATGTAGAGGGCGCGGCTCACACTGCTCATCCTCTGTTTAGGGTTTCTTCGCCCGATCAGTACACACGTACTCAAGCAAAAAAAAACGATGCAAAACCATGCAAATACAAACTGACCATCGACCGCCAACGACACCGAGCGGGCGGGTTAGAGCGGGCCCCCATGGTCGAGTATCAAAACAAAACGATTATCTCTACTCTGAGCCCGGGTGCGCGGGATGGAACTGAGCGCGGGTGGTTGGCGAGGGTGTGTAGTGGGTATGTAGGAAGGGTTGAGTATTTAAATTGGTGGACAATCCACCCGTAGTAAACCACGTCAACAAAATCCCCCCCATGGGGAGGCCGTTGGATAGTTGGCTTGAAGAGAGACAGAAAGAGAGAGAGAGAGAAAGAGGGTAGGCAAGATAGAGAGAACAAAGGAGAGTGAGTGACCGGACTTTAAACTGTGCAGCGGCACCGATGTGTGGCAAAGTTCTGTTGTAAGTTTTTAAAAGTTACCTTCAAGATCGTAAAGGTGCATTATTCGTCGAAACTCTCTCCCCCGCTTCTCCAAGTCCCTCCCATTGTTCAAAATTCATCCAAAATCTACGCCACGACCTACAAAAAAAAACACTGGCACACTCTCGCTGGCGCCAACACACACCCTTTCGGAGGGCCCCATTTATGGTGGTGACAGCGGTGGTGCCCAGAGCAAAATACGCGGAACTCTCCCCCGCCACCGAACATCAACTCCCTTCATCCCCCCCTACAACCACCCCTTGGGCATTTCTCAATGTGTGAGTGTCTCCGATCGCCGAGATCTCGACTGCAGTTTTGCTAGCGTGGTCGCGATCTCGTTCCAAGTCCCCACTCACGACCGCTCGAAACAGGGGTTGCACACCAATACATACAAACAAACGTACTAGAGGGATGTTTTAAGGGGTGTTTTTCTGAGGGGTACCAGACGAGGGGTGTTATGAATTCCCACACGATGACATGACTATGGCGCCCGCCACATTACGGAACGCTCTCACACGACGAAACCGACAAGACAGGGACCGATAGACAGACGAATGAATGTGTGTATGTGTGAGCGTGGCACCGTCGCACGAGTGCCGCGCCACCGAGCCGCAAAATAAGCAACGTACACTCATGCCGATTTCACTCATTCCATTCTGAACCGTTGGCCCCACCAGGCGATGGTTACAACCAGGTACGCGTCGGACAGTTGTGCACACAAATCGGAACGCTAAACATGGCCGTGGCCTACCGGACGAAGATTACGTTCTCGCCAACGCAAACCGGACGCGACAACACGATCATGCTGAAGAGTGATCACTTCCTGAAGGATATCAGCCCGAAGCACGTACGCTACAACTACAACAAAAAGATGTAAGTATTCAATGGGTATATGGGGAAGCACTGGGAAGGAACCTCTGGCAAACGTCTCGATTGTTCTGCTTGTGTGTCCCGACGACGGTGGTGTAGAAGTTGCTTGTGAGTGAGTGTGACACAAAGCGCCGTTTTCTGATGGAATTTGAGTTCAAAGTTTAGTAAAAGTGTAAAGGTCGTCAACAACGGACCACTTACAAAAACACATCGAAACCGGATCTTTTAGTGTCGTGAACGGAGCAGTGTACAAACCTTGCCCAACAACAACAAAAAACACGAATAATTGTAGGTGGTGTGTGTTAGTTCCTTGTACAGAAGTGGGGGAAAACCCACCCTCACTGACAGCTTAATGTTTGTGCCCAAAAAAGGAACGTGTGCAAAAGCAAAAACAAGTGCAAGCCTTGGCGTTCAGTTGGGACCTGTTCGGATGGATATTCCAGTCTCCCCGCCGAAAAAAAAACAACCTGTCCCAAAAAGAGTTCCACGTCCGAAATTCGAAATAGCGCTGATTCATGCATGCGTATCATCGTCGTTGTGGTGTCGTGGTGTGGTGCATTTGCGTCACTGTCGCGCCACATACCCATCGTGTGTAGTGTGTACGTTAGTGTTCCGCCAGATCGTGCTTGATCGCCCGAGAGAGCTAGCTAGCCCTAGCCCCCCTTAGAGCAGCGGACGAATTAATGGAGGGAAACGGCCGACAATCAATTCTTCGTGGGGCCTAGTGGCAGTGGCAAACCGAGGCTGTAGTAGCAAGTAGCACAGCACGATGATGATGATGGTGGTGCACGGGTGGGATGTATGTCTTCGCATTCCTTCATCAGCCCATCATCATCAGCCAACGAAAGTGGAATAGATTGAGACATGAGACATATCCGATGCACACACACATTCAGAGCCCAGAGTATGCATTCCTTATGTTGAAAGAGTGGAAATGGAAGAATTATGCCATTGGAGTTGACGCGGGGTATGCTCTGTGTGGTGTTTTCCCCGCTCCGACGATTTGTTGGAATGCATTTGATTACTGTCTGTAGAGTTGGAGGTGATAATAAGCGCGTGAGAAGAGCAAATCTTAACAGCTTGCACTGAATATCCCACCCTCCATTGCTCATCGGATACCAACTATGTCATTGGCGATGTGATCCAACAACAGATGGCGCTGCACCGTCACTCTAGTCGCTTAGTGGTCTTTTTTTTCTCGGTGAAATCGGTATCCGTCTGTCCTCGTCCCAATATCCAAACCATCCGCTAGTGCTGAAGGCTATAGCGATGGGACGGTTGTATGACATTGTGGCATATGTTATGCTTCCCTTGGCGGGGGAAAACTCTATCGAACCGGTTTGGGGAGGGTCTTTTTTTGTTTTGGGGTGAGCTCACGAAGGTTGATGAGCAGGCAGCATTCATAAAGACAGCGAATGCCACAATGCTGCATTGAAAACGTGAAATAAAAGAGATCTTCCCGCTGCCATGGAGTTGAGGTCCATTAGTATGCCCCAATCCACACAGAGTAGAGTGTCACTGCAGGTACGTCACACGAGCGCACACCACTATCAAGGAAATGGAAAGTGGTTGGAGCGTGATAATAGTACACGCTCTCCAAAAAAAAAAACGGGGCTACAACATCCGCAAGCTAGCACACTAATTCCAGTGGGGGCACATACGCCAAGCTGCGGGCTTAATCTCTCAGAGGACACCACCTGAAGAGTTTATATCTTCTGAGTGACTCTTGAGTTTACTCAGAAGTGCACACGGTGGACCCTCAAAGGTGTCATGATAAGACGCCAAGCGATAAGACAAGTTTTATGGTGTATACTTGAGGATCCGTTTCTAGAAATTGCCTGATTGAGCTGAGCTCAGTTACGGTGATCAGGTGCCAGCGATGCGGTGAGTAATCGTGTGGAATGGAAGCCGTTTGTAGTGTTTAACTCAGCAAAGTTTGTGCTTGGCAGGCGGTGGTGATGTGCATTAAATATTCAACAACCCCGCACGACTGTGGCTCATCATCTCGTGCCAGGTGAGCGAGTTGCTGCTGCCACTTGCTCATGTGATTACAGATCCAGCGATAAGCAATCTTCAACGGTCTCCTCTAGCGGGGAACACCAAAGCCATTGAATAATCTTTGATGTTGGTTGCACCGGACCTGTGGTGGAATAGGTGTGATAAGATTAGTCAAGCTTTTCCATCCAACCAACTCCACAAACTTGGGACAAACTATCACACCAGCAACAACATTGTTGCGGCAGAGAGCAATTTTGCGGTAAAATAATAACCGGATCGAGGCATACAGCGACACTCAGAGATACGTGGGGTTACTTGATAGTACCACCGTTCACCATCAGATGGCAGTCAGTGCCTCCGCTCACTCACTTTCAGCTCAGCAGCGCATACCTTTTCGGGATGGCGTCCAATCGAAGGGAGGCTTATAATCACTCTTTTGCCTTCCAATCAGCAGTTATCTGGGGGACCGGCGGTGGGTCAGTTTTGTTATACCTTCCCAACCTATCCCGCCGGGGTCATCGTTTATTTTTAATAGCTTTTACACCATCGCAACAGTAACTGGAATCGGGCAACATCACTCGCATTTTGCATTTTGCAGTTATTATTTACGATGCAAACCAATGAATGCTTTACGATCAACATTTTAATGAACTTTCTGCACAGTTACAAAGTAATGTGTATCGCAATTTCTCCCTTGTGAACGCTTTCAACGCTTCTCCCGGTAGTGTGGGCAGCAATAAAATCGGATCTAATTGGCCCTTTCACCGTTCAAAGCAAAAAAATGATCATAAACTAGTCAACTTTTGACTGCGTGGGTAGATTCATTCATAAAACCCGTGCCGTAGAGCAGACAAACCTCCACACATCCGTTCACCTAACGAACTCCGGAGGCGTGTGAGATCTATGCTGCGAATGGTAGGCTAAGCCAAGAGTTGCCCTTACCACTACGCGGGGCGGATATACCTCACGTGGGCGATGCCGATTTCAGCGTGGGCATCACATGTACCTACAATAAATTGGCTCCTTCTCTATCTCTGTCTTTCCATGCGGTGGACATGTCAAACCCCGCTGGTGATCGATATATCACTCCGATTACATGCAAACCATCGCAAAACGATCGCTCGCAAAAAGCTGCTTTTTAATAATTTAACACCAAGAAAGGAGCTGCTGTGCCGTGCCAACCTACACCAAACTGGAGGCAATTATGCCTTGAGTTGCCACTTCTTTTTTTTTACTCCATTTGGAAATTGTCTGTCCGCGTTGGGGCGGAAAAGTGAAATATGATTACGAAAGGTGGCGAGACACTAGCGGGGATTGGCGCACCGTTCCTCGAGGCGACTGTTTTCTCCCCCGGGGTGTGCAACCGGCTCGTGGCTGCATCGTGGCGACAACCACTCTTGAAGGCCTATTTATGGTCAGAAGTCGGAAAGACACGAAAGCGGGCGCCGTTCGGTCGAAGGCGTCGCGTATGGAGCGCTCAAGGTGCTGGCCCAGGTTTCTGAGCCCACGTGCAATTGTTTCTACCCCTTGCAGATGGTCACAAGGGATTGGTGTTTTTGTTTTCAGTGTGAGAGCAGCTCGAACCTCCCTTTTTCGATGCAAAGATTCGATGCGATTGGGATGAATCATACGATTTTACAGCACGGTGGCTTATCGCTTGTTACACGTTACACGTTACTTTCACGTGACGCGCGATGTGTTTAGGGGTTAGAGCCAAGTCCACCAAGAACGTGCCGCTCTGACTAAAGGTTTCGACATTCCAATCGCTAATGAATTGTCTTGTTTGGTCGAGTGAGTCGATTCTGATAAGCCGCGAGAGGACCGTGTGCGGGGCTGAGACTCGGAACAGTTGTGACTCAACTAACTTGCTGTAAATACATAGAACTGTTTGTGTTTGGGTACGTTGCCAGCAGGGCGCAGGTTCAGTGGAATTTCCAGCTTCTTGGAATGGCACAGCTGCACTTTCTGAATGCAGTTTTTATCTTCAAACCCATTTCCTCCTTCCCCCTGCTGTACAATATCAATGACGCACGAAATGGCGTTGGCGAAATGGCGAACCAGACGCGCGCGCACACGCACACACACACAGCGGAAGGTTTCAAGATTGGCAGGAAGATTGTCATAACAGAACGCATGCACTGTACTGTAAACATACGGCTGCGTGGAAAATCCGTTTCGGCACGTCCAGATGTTGTTGAAATGTTGAAGTAATTGATGAAAACACACGCGCGCACAAGCAGATTAAAACGTAATTTCTCTCTGCCAAAAATAAAACGCACGATAAGATAACAACGACTGTTTACTTTCGCACTTCACATATGCTAATCTATCTCTCTCTGTATCTTCTCTTTGCAGCGAGAAAAAGGTGATCGATCTGGACAAACCGATGCGCTGCGGTGCATTCGTGGATGCGTCGCGCGTCAAGAAGCCCACCGAGGACGACTACACACTGCCGGAGACGCCCCCGTTCAGCTGGCTGCTGCCGAAGCCGCGCGACGAAAGCACCTTCCGCGGTGGCGAGGGCTGCGAGGATCGGGTATCGCTCCACTCGCCCACCAACGTGGACGAAAACTGCTCCAGCAACGCGAACAATCTCAACAACAACAACAACGCCAGCAAAGGCTCGTACGAGTCCAATAGTGGCCCGATGCATTTCCGCCTCTCGCAGTCGCCCAAGAGCGGCGACACGATCGCCACCGGCGCGATACCAGTGCCTGGCGCGGCGACGGTAGCGCTGCCGGCGGCCGCCACCACCACCGGCAGCTCGACACCGCCCCCCAGCTCGCTCGGTGGGGCCGGCAGTGAGCTGCGTCGCTCCTCCCGGTGGTCGATACGGCGCGACCCGTCCGAGAACGACCGGATGCTGAAGGAGCTACAGTTCGCGTTCGCGGAAACGACGGCCCAGGGCGAGCTGGCCAAGTTCCTGCGCGAATGCTCGAACGCGCCGACGCTGCACGAGTTCGACGTGATGCGGTCGAGCGGTGCGGACACGCTCACCGAGGAGGACCACATCATCGACGGCAGCCGGATACTGACCGAGGCCGACACCTGCCCGGACAGTGGCGAGGACGAGGAGGAGGGCGACGTGCTGGCGGATCTGACCCGCCAGCTCGAGCAGTTCGAAACGTCCCTGCCCGAGTACGAGGATCTCGTCACCTCCCTCTGCCAGTCGATCGACAGCAACTCGAACAGCTAAGCGGGTGAAGCAGCTGGGAAGGAGTGGAGTCCAGCCGGGATTATATATATATATGATATGATTAATTTTAGCGAGGGAACCAACCTGTCGACTGATACTTTTTTTTGATGATATTCATCTTCACATACACACACAGACACAGGCAGCTAAGGTAAAGCATTATGCAGTACGACACGTGTGCGCGTGTGTGTATACGCTAAACATGGCAAAAAGCGTTTGAATTGAGACAGTGTGTAGCAGCGGCCAAAGAGGAAGGAAATGAAAGGAATTGTTTTATGCTGTTGGGGAAGGGTTTTGCGAGGGGAAGCGGTGAGGAAGGAAGTTTAGAATGGCCATGAGTGTAGTTTTTTTTTCTTTTTTCTTTTGCAAAAGATCCATTTTCCTTGCCTTAGCCATTTAGAGAGATGAGGATCAAACACAAGAACACTGTAGCGTTTAGGCGGCGGCGTATGTGTGGTATGATGTTTTGCTGCAAAAATCTATCTTTATGATCGATACATCGATGAATCAAAGTTCCTTAGCGTGTGTGCGTGACTAGTGATGAGGGGGATGGGGGAGCGAGGGAATGGGAATGGGACGTTAGGCAAAGAAATAGAGGAGTTCGACATCATCCCCTTCGCTAAACAAACCCCCATTGCAGAAAGGATATTTACATTCATTTGACGGTTATTATTTATCCAACTAGGAGACAAAAGCAAACAAAATTATATTCTAATTAGTACTTTAGCGCAACTACTGCTTCTACTATCAGCCATATATATATACACATACAGACACATACACCATTTATACGGCGGCAAAGGAAAGCTTTCCGCTCCAATATATGTTTTGCATATCGCGGGTGTGCGGTTTTTGCACACCCCTCAATGGGTCTTTTCGTGGAAAAATGTTGGAACCCTATTGGCTTTAATTCGTATTTTTTGCTTTTTCCCTTTTAAGTCCCCCCTTTTTTTTTGTTTGCTTTAAGCGCGATATGTAAGAAGGAAGGGGAAGTAGTAGCTTTTAATAAGGTAAACCAGTAACCAGATTGTTAAGATAAAAAAGCTTCTAGAGCAAGGAAAGAGAAAGCAAGTTTACGTTCTTTATGGAAATGTTTCCCAGCAACACACCCTCTCTCCTACCCATTCGGAAGCACTGGTCTGCTGTAAATAGTACAAAAAGGGCAACGGCTAAACCAACGGTTGCTTTTAGTAGCCTTCTTTTATATTATTTTCATTTTGCATTCATTTGTAAATAGACAACACAATACAATTATTCAGTTATTTACTCTTTCGATGTTAGAAAGTGCTTTTGGGGGCAATGAGATGGGTGGAGGGATAACACTTTCCCATACTGAACGTAAACTGATGGCGCAATTGAAATGTTTGTATCGAAGAGAGAAAACTACTACTGCGTATGGAACGATTAATCAAAAAATACATCGTTAAAGTCAGACACTCCGCGGCCGCCGAGGAGGTGGTGTGCCTGTGCGTATGTCTCCTATTGTTATTAACGGTTTTTATCCTTTCTGTCAGATTATATTCAATTAGCAAACCAACCAAGCGGGGATACATCATGGGGAGAAAAAGTTAAGGGAAGCGTTAAGGCAAAATCAATCGATTTAGGATAAAATGGGGCACAGCAGATTAAAATATAAATATAAGCTCTACAGTGGATGCCTATGCTTTAGCGTTACTTTTTTCTGTTTGTTTTCCATTCTAGTACACTAGTAGCTTACTTTTTACCTTCAAAATCATACTTACCGCTGCGTACACAGACACACGGCGTGTTTTTAATATAGGTAACGTTTTCGTGGATTGAACAGCCAGTAAAGCGGTTCAGTTTTGCAAGCATCACACTAATATGGGTTCATCGTTACCTCTCACACTATTTACTTTCCCCTTTTTGCTGCATCCCAAACATTTTGTCCAACACACAATAATGTCGATTTACATGGCCAAACATTAAAAGATAAGTGCATCAAGATTATAAACGTATTCATAATGTGTAATTATCGCTCAATCAAACACTTTGCTTGCTGCGCGCTACTACTACTATTATTCAGGTTCTTAAGTTTTTTTTTTATAAATCACTTTTCAAACTGAGACTGAAGAACGTAATCGTAACACACAGAAAAGTCACTGGTTTGTGGGTGGATAGAAGCGTCTGTTTTTTAAGGGGTTGTTCTTTATTTTGCGCTAAATTAATTGTTACTGCAATTCGAGTCATTTTATTTTTCTTCTTCGGGAACTTAGAACATAGCATAAAGAGGGAATTGGAGGGGGTATATGAGCTAATTTAGCAAAAGTTGGATATGTTTTGGCAGGCAGAGGAACAAAATCACAGCATAAAAGATAAGATTGGCATCAGGGACATTACATTACATTTTGAATTAATTCAGATGGTTTTAGGGAAAAAAGGCTCGAGACGATATAATGGTGGGTGGCATTGTAATGATATTTTTAAACTCCGCAAACACTTTGTTTTCCATCAGCCTAGTATGACAGTCACTGTGAAACCGAATGGTTAACGTACCACCCCCTCCCAAAAAGCAACGGGAGGAGAATGCGAACGCGATCCTCATTCATGCAACGATAGAATTTTGCTCCGGAACAATTCATTTTTGCCCTTATTCACATTGTCACTCTACAGTATCAAGAAATAGTAACAGAGAACAGCATCATGTCAGCAAACAAATAAAACCAAATTATTAAGAAAACAGAGAATATTAATTTGTCTTTTTTCTGAGGAGAGTATTTTTGTTACACCCGAAAATCATGTTTAAAAAAGCCTTTAGTTTGATTAAGAATATAAACATATTTCTTGAAGAAGAATTCAACATCGAATTGACGTGTTTCGTTAAGATAATTCTCAAGAAACTTATCAATCAAGCAAAAAGCTTTCGTTAAGTTTGTTTCAGTATCTCAATATGAAGTAACTCAAAGCTCGAGCTTTTCTTTGTGTGAAGCTTCTACTCAAGGGGTCACACTATGGTCAATATCCATGACAATCAGACTCAAGCCATATTTTATTTTTTACGTTATTTATTTATTGGATATGATTTATTAGAAAGTGAACCTTAAAAAAAACAAAAAAAAAACAATCTCATTAAAATGCCCTCTCCTTCCATGTAATTGTAAAAATATAATTAATAATTATCATTTGTTTAATGGTTGCTCCATTCAATCATATTAATGTGTCACGAAAATAATAGAATGCAAATTCAATTACCCAAACCTTACTGAGACAAACGTTGCTCGCTCACGTTGCCTTCACGGTACCACGCTCCCCTATGTGGCCAGGTTTACGCGGTGCCACCGCGCCTACCTTGACTGAGGTCACACTTCGCACATGCGTGCCTTCTGTGCCACCAGCGAACCGGAACATTAACGCACCAAACACCCGCAAACACGCGCACCCGGTTAAGCGGGGCGCCAAGAAAAGCTTCGCTCCACTCAAGTCTCAAAGCACACGCACACTATCGCGCCATAAGCTGCAGCTACACATATCCTGCCTGATGCGTTTTCAAAGATCCACCGGCACTATCTTCCGTGGCACTTTTGCTAGCTTCCGCCTCACACTTCCCGGTAGAGTTTACAAATTGTTTAGAATTGTGTTCGTCTTCCTACTACGTGTGGAGCGCTTAACCAAAGGACATCGGCAGTGAAGGATGACTTTGGCTAAAAATGGGCTCCATTTCCTCGTTGCCGTCGTGCTGCTAATGAGCTGCTGCTGGCTTAGTGGGCGAAGACAGTGGGAAACGGTGGTGATATTAATCTTGATACTAAAATTTGGGGACAATTTTCAGCAACAGCCTTCACGCATTTGAATCTCTTAAACATCGGTTCAAATTAATTAACTAAAACGTCTTTTAGATATTTTTATAGTGGAATTGAAAATCTCTTTCAGCGAAACTAGATCAAATAAATATTAAGCGTCAGCTTTTAAACTTATAAAATTCATATGGTAAAACCTGAACATGAGAAAACTAATGGAACATGTTAAAATTTTGGTTGATCATTTTGGAATAAAATTTCCATTTAGTAAAGTTTTAAAAAAATGTAGGTTCTCTTCAATTATTGTAAATTAAATGTGAAATGTTCTCTGTCCTTTAACAAAGGGTTTATAAGTTAAATGGGGCCATTCCGTTACTTAATGACCCAAAAATCCATTATTTTGTGAGATGTGTCAACATTTTCCAAAATCCTTTAGATTTCATAACGAAACTCATATCTTTGTTAACGTTCTAAATGACCGCATAAAAACGCAATTATTAGTTTTTCAAAATAATTGTTATCAAATGATATTTTCCTATAGTCTTTGTATAGTCTTAGTTATAATATCAATAAAAACATGACATTTTTAATTTTTTCGACGATATTTTTGACATGTCGTACTTTTTTTCATTAAAATAAGCAACAGAAATAAGTTTTCTGTAAGTAATTTACCAAACAAAGGCCAAAATTCGCTTATCTGGCTGAGTGAAAAATCGACCTCAAATCAAGCTTTCTGTTCCGGGTGTGGGTTGACGAC
This sequence comes from Anopheles bwambae, assembly GCA_007018985.1. NCBI lineage: Eukaryota > Metazoa > Arthropoda > Insecta > Diptera > Culicidae > Anopheles > Anopheles bwambae. The sequence goes on from SIXB01000117.1 coordinate 70,992, forward strand.
AGGTGTTATACAGTACTTAGGCAATATTTTCAACAACATGGCAAATTTATACATGTCTTCCGATCAAATTATGTAAGAAATCGAAGATATGGCAGTAATCCTTGCTATTCATACGAAAACAGCTTCAAAACTAAGTTCCATTGATATTATACACTGTTTTTGAGGCATCTTTGTTTACCACCACTATAGGAACACAATACGACGACTATAGGAACCATACCACCATTATAGGTACAACGAAGCAGTCACAAAAATATGTATTTTTTCATAATTTTGATGTATTTCATGATAAAAATGGTTGTGATTGCGAAGATATAACATATTCCAATTGCTATATGTTATAATATGCATGAATTTACCTTCCTGGCAATTTAAATCCATTAAAACAAATTTGTACCACTACATATTGCACCACTATTGGTACATTTACATTGCTGATCATTATTACAAAGCTTTGCTACAAATGATCATTGCTACAAACCTCTTGCAACGTTTAGATCACCCAAGAAGAATGTAATACAAAACAAGAGGATAATCTAGACGCAAGTAACGAAAGAAAAGAAAATAAAGTAAAATCAACAAATTCCAGCTATACGTCATGCAAGAGACGAGAGTCTGAAATTAGCATAACAGTGTGATAGGCGATGATTTCATTGCTATCACCAAACCTAGAGCCTGAAGCGCTGAAGCTTACCGGCACAGTACAACACCTTACAAACGAGAAAAAAGAGAAAGAGAAAGGAGGAGAAACAGTCGAGAATTTCGTTAAGTAAACACAAAAATATCCAAGAGAGTATTTCTCTCTCGCCGTCCACTATCAAATGACAGATCTCGCGTAGCGTTACATTAGTAACAACACAATCATCGTCCCGCCCGGTTTGATTAACAACCTCCTTACCGGTTACAGTGGCACTAAGCCAAACAAAGCACCCATACAAACACACTTAACTGCCCACACAACAGTGGTCGGGTCCGTTCGCCTTGATCGTCGGTTTTAGTCGTCGTCAGCATGTTCGTTGCTGTTGTTATTGCTGCTGTTTGGTTTCCTATACTACTTGTTTTGGTTTGCGCGGTGAACTAGCGCGGCAGCACGCTGCCCGAACACCACAAAACTAACCTCCGCCGTTTGCGGGTTTGGAAGGGAGCAGCCGCCGTCACACGCCGAGACCATGATTGAGAAGGAGCCGAACGGTCGGTCGCTTTTTTCCCCCGATACCATCCAAAACCTCCGTGTGGCTCTCGGTCGGACGCGGCCTGTCAGTTTCTCAACGGACGCGAACCGCGGCTGACCTAAAACTTTGGCGCTCGTACGCGCGCTCTCCGCTAGTGCAGTGTACACTACCCCCCATACACATACACACACACACACAAAAAAACGTGTTTGCTTACAGAGAAGGAGCGACAACCACGCGGTGTACTGTGTAAGTGGTGCCCGAGATGTACTCTAGGGAAGGAAGCACATAGTGGTTGGGTTGCTATCAAGAGAGCTTTTCGTAGTCTTCATAGTGCAGTGCCAGAAGCTTTCCCTGTTTACTACGTATCGGCAACACATACTAAGATTTGCAATCGCATAGTGAAAGGATGCAAGAGCACGTGTGCGAAATGGTGGCGTCCTCGCTTCGAAGCCGCCACACCGTGGAAACGAGGAAATGTGCAAACGAATAATTTAACACGTGGGGAGGGGTGGCATATAGTGGAAGGAAATTTCCACACAAATACGGTCGGCGTACGGCGTACGGAGTGTTTGTGTGGTGACTTTTATTATTCGATTTGTTTCGTCGCTTGCTAACCCGAGTTCGTCGTCTGACGTCAAGGTCTGATAGAAAGGCAGCGAGAGTGAACCGAGGTGGCAATAAACAGGCACCCCCCGTACAATCAAGTGAGTCGAGAATGGCTGACAAGCAAACTGCATTCGGCTATTTGTTTGTTTAGAATGTTTGTGAGAGGAATGTTTGTTGAGCCCTTCGCGTCAGACGGCAATTTGTTGTTACATTTATAGCGCTCTTTTTTGTAAACTAAAGTCCCCCGTTTTGAATGTGTCCTTTGAGCGTCACGATTGCCTCATTTACTAGGCAAATGCTTGTGAGTGGAGTGATCGTAAAGATTCCATGTTTTTTTAGAGCTACATATTAGAGTTCGCGGTCCTATCACTCGTCCGTCAGTGGTTTGTAGTTGTTTTTACTTTACTATTTTCCCGCTTCTCTCCCACTCTCTCTCTCTCTCCCTGTTCGCTCCTGCGTCCTGTCTTACAACGTCGGTCGCACGTGATCCGCCATACAGTGTTGTGAAAAAAGTACCGTGCAAACACTGGAATCTGCAACTCGATGGAGCCAACCGCAACGCCTCAACGAGCCAGTTGTGAGTAGCGAACGGAGGGAGTGATTCCATCAGCTTGCTGATCTACAAGTAAATCAACAAAAGTCAACGACGCCTTCGCCAGCAGGCGAAGATTATAAGTGATCGAGTGCAGTGTTTGTGTGTGTGTCGTGATTCGTGATCGTGGTATTGGTCTGTGTGGCGTTTGTGCTCGTGATTGTGCCAGTGCAGTGAACGGTGTCACGGTGCCAACCGCGGCACACACCGCGATCCATCCAAAAAGATGGTGCAATGCACTCTGATCTGGGCCGGCATCGGTGCGATGATGGCCGTATCCGGCGCCCTGCTCGGCTGGGTCGTGTTCCCCCGCGCCGTGCACGAGAAAGTGATTGAGGTAAGCTTTCGAGAGAGCGGGGAGGGAGTTTGGAAATTGTTGGTTGGTTCGTTAGCGATTGCCAGCTGCTAGTAGCCAGGCAGAAGAAAAAGGGAAGTGACAAAGGAACGTCAAGGCTAAAACATGAGAGATAGGAGGAAAAAAAGAAAGATTAATGTGCTGGCTTTGGCATTGGATGGGGATATGTTTTAATCGACAGGACTATTTACAGTACACAGAAAGAGTAAGGGTTATGGAATTCGTTTCTAACATTCTTCTCGATTTAAGAGTGACATCAAAATGTTTCCCCAAAAGAGAAACCCGATTATCGAACTATGAATACTAATTTTCTGGGATGGCATAGTTTGGTGTTCGTGTATTATGTTTATGCCACGCGAGATCCTGTTCTCTTCATTTGCAAACACTGGCATACTTCCCAAACCACACCTTTGCTGCTAATTTGCATTGAAAAAACGGTTGGTTATTTTGAAATTTCTCGACTAGACGGGAAGGGACACTTTTGTAGAGAAAAATGGAAAAGGAATAAAATTCGCATACAAATTTTGGACAAGAAGTTAGATTGGTCTATTTTTAGGTTTTTATGGATCAGATTTCTTTACGACGTTACTCGTAGACTCTCGGCACAAAATCCTAAACCATGTAGCGATAGCAATAGTGGCTTCGATAATTTATGTCTTGATTGGAATAATAACGGAAACAAGGTCTAAATAAAGTCGAAAATCAATACGATCTAAACATGTTATCGCTAATTATTATCCCTAACTAAAGAATTTTGTACAGTAAGCCTTCAACGTATCCATTTTTGTGTTCATAGCAACAATTATTACATCTAGAAGAAATGTTTATAATATCAATAGGTATTTTAAGTGATCATTCATAGCTTAAAGGTGACATTACAAAAGATGGGGGAAAGGGGTTTTCAATTCCAATTGTATGTTGTCCCCTTAACCAAATTGTTACTTAATTTAGCAATTGTTAGAAATCTACTGAGTCCTTCCGGGCAAGATTGCCATTAAGAATAGAATTCAATGAGGAGAGAACATAGTTTCGTACCCATTATCACGTAAGATTTCAAACTGTTGTACTTACTATTGAAATTTAAAAATCGAAATAAAAAAACTAACTAACTAACTAACAAAAGATGGTTCAACTCATTCATTCTTCAGCATTATATTAGAAAGTGCGTATCATCTTAGCAGACTTCAATAGATCATTCATTCAAATTTGGTATAACAATCGTTGGTTATCAACTGCGATTCAATAGATTGATATAATTCCTACTTCTGTTGATGAATGTTTTACTACACAGTTAAAGAAACTAATTAAAACAGTAAGCTCCTTAGATGCGATAGATACTAAACTTGATGGTAAAAGACCAAAATGGATGAATTAGAGGCTAAAATTGAGTCACACTTCCAAAAAATGTGTACGTTACAGATCCTAGAGGCCAGCAAATGGACGATTTTATGGCAAAATTAAGCGCCAACGACTGTATTTATCGAAGTTGAGAGGTTCACGGTGTGTAGTGGTGTATAACAGCTTTAGTATATGTAGGCTTTTAAGCATTTTGAACAGGCGAATAAATTATCTTCCTCGATAGCAGTCTGAAAGTCGATTGAGAAGGTCTCCAAACTTTTCAGTGATTGGGCCATTGGGTTGTTGAGATAGGTCTACGTTTTAATCTTGTTTGATAAATAAAATACAAACTAAAAATGTCTAATTTTAAGAGCTAGATATTTTTTAGGTTAAAATAATAAAAATATAAAGGATCAAACTACAGTTGTTGTATAAATTAACTCGAATATGTCTGTATGCTGGCGGCATTATGTCTGCCACATATTGCGTTAGTAAAAAATAGGTCTAATGTATGGTAATGTTGCTATGAAATATTGTTTTCATTAGCGATTTTCCTTATTATTCTCTTCATTTGCAATAAAAAGCTCGATCAAATTGACAATCAGTACCTACCGGGCAGTTATATTATAACAGGACAAACACTATTAGTGCTTTATCGTATCGTAAGTGCCATGTCCCAACAGAGCGAACGATATTAAGTATGAGATTAGGAACAAAAAAAAGCACATCAATTCTCTAGGTCATCCGCACTAGTTCTGCCTCACCGGTGTGCCTACGCAAACCGGCGTGTCCAGCCCCGAAACAGGTGGGCACATTACCTTGCCCCAAGCTCCGAGACACGTTCTCGGCTTCCTGCTCTGCTCTGCTCGGGTCGGGTGCTCTGCTCGTGTGCATGTGATAAACATCCATCCACCGTTAGACCGTGTGCACCCTCCACTCGCCCGTCGTGGTTTTTGACCTTGCTCAATTGTATCAGATACACAGCCACGCACATACGGCTTTTCTCCATTTTCACCGCCACCCTCCAGTGCGGCCCTACAGAGTACATTTCCGGTTGGTACGTGAGCTTTTGCGGTTTGCATGGTGACGTTCAGTTTGGTTCTTTTTTTCCCTCCTCTCCGCTTGATAACATCATCTGCCCTCTGTGGATTTGACTTTTGGAAAATTGTATGCCACGGTTCATTAATATCGGCTCGAAACGGTCATTAATAAGCGACCATTCCGGGTACGGTGGGGAGCCGAAAATGATATGCTCACCGACCTTATTCCATGGTGGCGTTTACGCAGGTCGGCTGCTTGTTGCGAAGATTCCACCATCATCGTACCGATCACGATCGATCCATGCCTCTTTCGGGACGGTCTCATCATTGCCTAGTACCTGCAAACGTTTACATAACGCGTCCGTGTCCCTAAAAAAACCGCTCAAACGGGCGAAGAAGAATTGGTCCACGCGGCATCAGATGCGAGAAGAAACGTCTCAAATATCATCGTGATATTTCAGTTTAGCATCATCATCGTCGTCATCAACTACGTCAAGTCACTTTACACTAAATGAAGTCTAGCCTCCCGCCAAAAAAAAGGCTCGATAAGCTACTCAGGTTGCGCATAGAAGTGGCATGACTGCCTAAAACAAGTCTCCAGGCTTTTTTGTTTGCTGTCCCTTTCTACTACTCGTCCACGGAAACCTCTTGAAGATTTACGCTTCCAAATGGAGAAGAGATCTCCAAAAAGCTCTTCTGCTTCTGCTGGCTGTGTGGGTTGACATCAACGTGCGGACGCGCGTTGTGTAATGGTTGGCGCACGGTCAATATTCAATTATTACCAGCACAGCTGCACAGACACTGCGAATCAAATCTGCAATCGAACCATCGAATCGAGTGACGGTGTGCTGTAAAACCGGGGTAGCTAAATTTTATACGCCCGAATTCATATAACAGCGCAAGGAAGTGATGCGGTTTTGTAGAGTGAGGTGTGGGTTTATGTTTTTTTGCAAACACCGTAACTGATTGCGAATATCTTAGGAGTGAGATGAAGGGCAACGGAATGGTATTAGCTAAATAAATGTATCTCTTGACGTAATGAGCTTTACGTCAGATTACGCAGAGATTATTTCGTGTAGAAACAAAATCCTTAAAACATGAATTTTACTCAAAATAAATTATTAAAAATTAAAATTTAGTTCTATGTAAGATTTTACATTATTTAATAGCAAGTTTATCTCGTCAGAAACATACAAATAGTTTTGAGATACTAAGATACTAATTGGAGATAGTGTCAACTCCTTCTAAGCTAAAACAAATGTCAGGGCTTTCAAACATGTTAATTTTAGAGGTATTTTCGAGAAAGAGAGAGAGAGAGAGAGAGAAAGAGAGAGACAGAGAGAGAGAGAGAGAGATCACATAAAGTTTTCTATCTTTCTGCTTATTCTAGGGTAAGTGTACCAATTATGGCTATAATATGTAATCAAGATACCGATTTTACTCCTGTAAAAATAAGTATTGGGTAACATTTTGAGAGTCTATAAGTTTTCTTGAAGCCTATAATGTGTAGAACACGAGAGTATTTTTTATTTTGACTCAAGGTTTATCGAAATAATAGAACATTTCGATAAAAAATTGTTTCTAAAATTACCAATTATAGCTGTAGTGTTCCTAGAAATTCGCCATAGCTGTTCCAATTGTGGCTATAAGCCAAAACTGGTAGATATTTGCACCAAAAATTAATTTGTGACAATGTTTTAACTCAAATCAATTAATAATAAGCTAACTGCAAGTAAATAGGTAAATGAACACCATTGAATAAGTAAACATAATAGTTTCAAATCTCCGTTTTGTATTACTAGTTGTATTGATATCCACGCTCAATCAATCGCACAATTGAGGGGGCTAATCCTTCTCAAATATTAGGGTCTTTTTCTACTGATAACACCGTTTTTGGAATACACTTCATACTTCCCGACAAACCTTGATATTCTGTCACTTGGGAGCTATATCGAAGCCAGCCACCGTTTCAGCACGAGACACGGAAGAACGCAAATCAGGGTGGTCTGTTTGAATTGGTTTAAATGAAGAATCGTAGCCATTGCTCAACTATCATGAAGTTACTTCTGGCCAATTATGCCCTAAGTATCGATCAGGGATAAATGTTGATGTGAAGTCGTTAAATAACTAATACTTTGCACCAAAATGATGATATTGAGATAAAATTATGGCTGGATGCTTCAAAATTCCTAATGTCATACAGTGCTGCTCTTAGCAAAATGGTAAGAGTACCAAACATCTTGGCAGCAAGTTTTAAAAGGGTGATATTTAACAAACGGAAGTGACCATCACGGAACTAATGAAGCACAAATATTTTCAAATGATCATATTTGAAATAAAAAATCCATCCGTGGTTTAAGAATACGAACAGACTGTTTTAGAGCAAAAATAGTGTTCGTTATAGCCATAATTGGTGCTATAGCCACAATTGGTACATTTACCTCTCCTTTATTTGTTTTTGAGTAATTAAAGAATATAACGACTAATATAAATTTATTTACTTTAAATGTTTGACGGTATGTTTTGAAGAACTTAATTTGATTTTTTTTCTTTAGATTATTATTATTATTATAAACATACACGTTTAATTTAAACATAAACTTGCATTGCCTTCATTAATTTTGCTTATAAAAATCGGAAATACTTGGAACGATATTAGCAATTCAAGATTTCAAAGCTGTAACAGTGAAATTAAAAATAACTAAAGTATTCCCAAATTACAATTGAACTTGACAAGCTTCGCCGAACATTGCAGACATATTTCACATGTCTTTTAGCTGTGAGAATAGTTGTCTTCTTTTCCCCATTTCGACCACACAATATCGCATGGAGACAAACTACTTCTCGATCGTTATTTACCCAAACTATTTCAAATATTCCCAATCGGTAATATTTACACTGCTTGCTTGCACACTTCCCGACTGCTCGGCTGATGTGGCGAGGCGTTAACTGGAAATTATTAACTACTCAAACACCAGCCCTCCCAACTCTCGCATGAGAGCAGATGTACTCCCCGGGAACAGTTCAAACACATTTTCCTGTTGCGTAAAATGGGGATTTTGTACGATATGATCTGTGTAATACGTAGAGAATGGGTATACCGATACCCACCAACCCGTTCACGCAATTGTCATCTATGGCAGTAATTTATTCCCACTGCCTTCTCCCGTTCTTTTATTTGCACTCCCCGTATTGACGTCAGTGGAAGTGATTGGTGTGTGGTTTAGTGTTTCTAATCATTGCCAAACCTTTAACCTCCACCTCGAACTTGCAGCCTCGATCAATCGGGTGTGATTCTGTGCGGCCTGGACAGGAAGAAATGGTGTCCTAACTTCCGAACGCGGTGCATTGTACAGGGTCAGGGTTGGGGAGAACTTAATTATCGTGGCAATAATTACATCTGCCGTCGTTCCATTCCCTTTGAGTCACGCCCCAAGCTTCGCGGTACGAATGAGTAATAGTGGGATGATCTTTGACAGTGTGTTAGCTTGAAAACCAAATACATAGCACAGCCCAACGATCACTTGAAGGCGCCTTGTGTACATTGTTTAGGTTTCCTATTTCCGTAAAGCACACTTACACCGAAAAAAACGGGGAAAACATAGGTTTGCTGTGTAGACGAAAGAACAATTTAAGCGTCACCGAACCATACGGTTGACAAGCACAATTCATTATTTCCCCTTTTTCTTACCTCCACGTAAGAAAGATGAGTAAGCTTTACAGCGAGGCAAAAACAATGCTTCGATTGATTCAACGCTCAAGCAGACGTTGTGCTGACGTTTGTTGTGTGAAGTTCAAGATCGCTTCTGATCGGTGGAAGCGAGAAGTGCGGATGATCTTTTGCAATGCAGATTGCCTCCTACGCCGGGGAAAAAACCCTCCCCTGAGCCAGTTCAAGATCATGACCCGTTTGTTTGCCTACATTTTGTCTAGAATCGCTCGCAGTCTGTATTTGCACTGGTAAGAAAATGTGACACTTACCGCTCAAGGTATGTGGCACAGACACGGCAGCAGTGGTTGTGTGTGTTGTGACGCATGCAGTGTCTTAAAGTGCTCTAATAAATGACACTAATTAAAACGCGCTAAACCTCTGCTTGTGAGCACGTGTGACCTCGTAACTGCAGCCTTCTGCTGGACGGGGATATTATTAGGGCTGGAGAACGGAGTGGTTTTCCTCTTTTTTTCTATTCTCAGCGAAACTATTTCCGTGTATATCAAGATCGTTTGATAGTGTGTTGTATTTGATGGAGCGCAAAGAGACAAATTAAAGAACTGTTGAAGATTTTTTTCAAGTTTTGCCATTACCTAGCCAAGCCTAATAATCCTAATAAGCCAAGTTTACCTTATTTTAACTTTTCCTGAAGGAATTGCTACGACCTACAAACTCTCCTGATCGATCATTAATCTGCCCCCATTTGCTACTAGCCCCTTTGATCATGATCGATGAATATTACTCTCCGTTCATATAGCTTCTCTCACCACCACCAAAATCTAGCTCACGAGGCCGCATCTTTTTTCACGTTTATCCAAATCGTACATTGACCTCACGGCGGCGGCACACCTCACTTCGCACAATGTAGCACTTACAAAAAAGGTATATTTTCTCCAGCCACTAAACAAACCGCACCACTCATAATTTGCACGGCAAACGTCCCGGGTGGGTTTCTGGCGCTTTCAGCGCTTGCTCCTCTATCGCACGAGCATTGGGAGGCTTTCCTGTTTGCGTTGGGAGCGGTCATTCCCGCTATTTTTACTCCCATCCCCGGCTCGAACAAAGGTGTGCCCTTGATCATGCGTACACCTCGGCTCCGGAGGCAGATCAACATATGGGCTATCGTTGGAGCAACCGGAGAAGCAATAGTAAAACAGATCGATCACGTTGATTGCTGCCGGAATTGCAATAGCGAGAATGAAATAATGCGGATATCCAGACGGTGCGATGTGGCTTGTGTGTGGAGTGATTTATCTTTTTTCTTACGGTTGAGGGGGATTTTATGATAATTATGGTGGTTGATTAGAGCGGGACGATACAGCAGGTGTTTTTATTTAATTGGTTTGATTGGTATGCTGCATTACTTGAATTTGAATATTACTGTATGTATGCATGTAAACTGTATGTAAACACATATTTTTCAACTTGAAGTGTGTTAAAATTGCCGCAAAAATGAATTTCTAACGATTAATTTAACATTTGCAACAATATTTTAACAAAAGACTTCAATGCCAAAAAATTGCGAGTGATAATAAGACACGAACCCCTGTTAAATTTGCTTCAGTTTTTCTATTTTACAACATAAATCAAACAGCACAATATTATATCAATTGTTTACACCCTTTTGTGTACGATCAATAGCACACACTTCACCGTTCCCTTCCACTCCTTCCACAATCACACCTGCACACTAAAGATGGTGGTGTGCAGACGAAGAAAAAAAAACAGAAAGGAAAAGTTGTTCCTACAATTACGCACGTGCGCACAGCATTTGCATGATCGTGAAAACGCAACAACAAAACCTGTCCATAAACATTGGCGGAATGTCGTTGTGATTTGAGCACTGGTTGGTTTTGGTGCTTGGTAATAAAAATTGAAAGTACGCAATATCTCGACAGGCTGGCAGGGCACCGAAACCGTACGCCGGACATGTTGCATAAGTTCATATTAATGTGCCAGGTCGAGCATAATGTCAAGCTTGCTTACGCTTAGATCGCTTAGACCTCCCACATTAGCAGGATCTTGTTTAAGCTAGATCGGAAAGATCACCATGGTGAGGTGAGTTTTCGTGTGGAGTTTTTTTTCCCTGTAGGGGCACTATTCTGAAGAATGTTGCAACGTTTCTCAATAAACGATTTGTTTGTCTTTCAGCTTGAAAAGCCCCGAACACGTCCTATAAATTAACATCTTGCAAAGCTCGATTGCACTAGTCATTGCTTTGAAACTTCGCTTGCTGCTTGATATCATTGTGTACGATCTTTGTGTAGGCTAAACGACATGATCATCATCATCATCAGCATTGCTAGACAACGCTGAAAAGCATGGCACGTAACACAGTCCTGTGAATCCAATTGTTGCCAATTCGTTCAGTTTTATTTCTCATCCCAGCTGACCCAAAGCTGGGCTGGTGGGCGGCAAGCGTTTCTCATTGTGGCGTTTTTTCCTTCTCCTCCAAGCAGTACAAATCGTCACAATTGACTATTAAAATATCATTTGCATCCGTTTTGTACATTGTTTTTTTTCTTTCCTCTCGAAACAATTCCCCTAGAAAAGCATCAGAAACCTGTCGAAGAATGTTTTTTTTTTTTTTGAGTGAAACAAGAAAGATTTATTACGCCGATTTTCCAAGTGTACATTAAATGTTGTCGCTTAAAACCCTCCCGATACGGGCGTCCATTATTGTGTCCCTTTGATGGGCTTGTAAAATCGGAGTAAAACTTCAACCGCGCAACTGTAAAAAGTGCTGAGCTTGCCGTCCCCGACCTAGCCCGGTTTGATGTGTTATTTTTCCCTCCCCCGACGCGTCCGGTTGCCGGCGGTAGGTCAATTGTTTTCCTACCGCAAAACAAACTTGCTGCTGTGGTTTTTTTCCTACTCCGCCTCCATCTCCTTCTTTACAGCCAAAGCACTAATTCGCTTGCACCTTGTCGCACTTGCCCAAGCCGCACAAAACCGCACCGCAAACGATCGATGCGCGGCCGGGACGTGCGTTATTGGAACGGACCACCGATCGAACCGGTGCAGCCCTGTCGGGCCTGAACGCGCGCTACATACGCCTTCCCGCGCAACCTTGACCGTTTTCACCAACGCTGCATATCAAACGGTGGTTTCGTGTGTTGCTCGAATGTGTGTTTTGTTCTTTCCCAATGCGATGCGTAGGCGCACGGCTCAATTACGGCTTACACGCGCTGAAAAGTCCGAAATCAAATATACCTACACCGCCGTCGACTGTCAAGGCGAATTCGGTGACGCTTTGGGGCGGCAATGGCTCTGCTTAATGCTCGTTTGTTGCATTTGCCGCGTGCCTCTATGGTTCGACTGGGCTTAAAACTGATCACCATCATTTTCGTTAATAGATTGTCTTTTTTTAGTGTATGGTTTGCCCGGGAGGACGATTTGATACTAAGCACCTGGGTTAATTGAGCACTTTAAAAGCGTACCTTTGCACGTTCAATATTGTCAAATTTGAATACAAACGAAAAATCATGCAGCTTTTGTTGGCTTTATTCAATTATCAGCTACCAGATTCACGCTGAAAGGTGGCTGGGATACTTTCTAGTTTATGCTGAGTTGGATTTTTCGATCATTGTGTGTGTGTGATCATCATCATCATTTCGTATGCTAAAAAGGTAAACAGGTTTGACCACCCACTCGAAGGTTTGGTTGTTCCTTTTTTTTTTTCTTTTTTGGGTGGAGCACGATCGAACAAGACGATCACTCCAAGCTATGCTTTATATGCAAATCAATGAAGAAAAGAAAGGCATAATAAATCAAACACCAATATTGGGACACTTTCTTTGCGTGTGTTAAGCTGAAACGCTGGAGTTTAAAGCATATTAATATCATTTTCTTTGTTGTAAACCTCCACAGCGAATATACACATACGGTTTAGTACGGAATGGATTCATTCGTGAGAAACTTGCGTGGTAGCGATATGACTCACCGTAATTGTTCACTGAGAATGTTAGTATTTTTCCCACATCAATTACGTTTAATATATTTCCTCGAATCGATCGAAACGATCTGTAATGTGTTCTGGGAAATTGAGAAGGAGGATATTGTTTTAAAACATCATACTTATGGAAAATTTTGTTGCGTAAACACACCTCGCTAAGGCTGTATCCGTTCGTGCACGATCTAGCAAGGACGGAATGCGGATAGGATTGTTCGGGTTAAGTAAGCCGTTCGTTGTATAATACACTCTGCTCTTGTTTCAGCAATTTGATACCATCGCAAACGGAACACATTTCCTGTGACACTTTTTTCCGCTTCGATGCGCCTGTTTCGTTGCTTGATTGATTGATTGAATATTTAGTGGTAGCTTTTTGGTCACGCATTATATGATAGCTTTATAACCGGCGACAAAAGGGACAAAGCTGCAAAGAAAACAACCTGTTCGAACAAACTAACCGTTGCCCGGTGCAACTTTCAACCGATCCGGTGAGAGAAGAAAATGCAAAACTTTCTAACACGCCGGACGTGTAGCAAACACCTCCGGGAGGTTCCTCCATTTAGCAAAAATGGGAGTTTACTTTACGAATGCTACCACGGCAGTCACCTTGTCTAAGCCTCCTGGCTGCCTCCACACCACGCCACCTGGACGGCTTAATTCCGGGAGCAGCAAATTGTTTCCCTTTCGTCACGATGTCGTTGCACCTATCCGGTTCACCCCGGATGACGAAGGGAAAAGTGGTCAATTTTCACGCCACCAGCAGACGGCAGACTTTCCTTCGGCTGATCGCTTCAAACGCTACCACGGTTCAAACTCTCACTCGCGGCTGCAATTAGTGCCGATTGGTGTTTGCTGTGGCGGGCTCGATCGAACGAGACGAATCGTCGATGCTGTTCGAGTTTGAAGATGTTGTAAGGGAATGGGAGAAATTCGATAGAATTGCACAATACGTTGAGTGTTTCCTCAACTTCAAACAGGTAAAGGGCTGTAATCAAATGCGCTGGCTGCGCAATACAAGCTTCCCTCTTTTGCGTTCGAACTTTAACTACAGTTCACACGAAGCTTCCCAATCTTTGGCATCTCTTAACGACGTGTTGCAAGCTGAAACTCTTCCGCTTGCTGTCGAATGTGACAAAGCGACAAACGCTTTTTACAAAACACGCTTTAAACACAGTGAAGTCGCTTGCAATTCATCACTTGGTTGGAAGCTTCCATTCTCAACTCCACTGTGCCCGTTTTATTTTGGCGTAACCCACTTTTCTCACCATCCCGAGAATCGAAAGTTGTTGCTTTTTTTTCGAAGCTTGGAAAGGACCATTTCCTCCGTCCTTCAAAATGCAGCTCGAGTTGCATTCGAAAGTGAGGTTGAGTTGTCTGTGAATTCTCTTAACTATCGCCAAAAAAAGGGAAAGTAATGTGCTTTATGATGTCTCTGGTTTCAACTCTCGACAAATGTGATTGAAGTTTGTATTAGATTGTTTTATATCGGTTGTGTTATACTGTTTCAATATTAAAAATTAATAAATGATCGTATAGACTAATTATATTTAATGAGTTTGAACTTTTAGCTTCATATTACCAATTACTGTCCCTCTCATTAAGGACTTATCAAACTAACCATCGATTGAAAGATAACAGAGAAGCAATCTTCCGCATAGGGGAAAACAAACAAACTGACATTAATTATCTCGCGTGTTTCATGGAATCAACCAGACAGCCAGACATTCCCAAAAATCCACTCCTATCGCTACTGATAGCAATCGTATCCTTGCTGTATGTGTTTCTGTTAATAAATTATTCAATCAGTTCATGAACCGAACGTAACGGAAATATTGTCGATAAACGCATTCATTGAGTTGAAACACGCCCCAGCACTCAGGCCGTAACGATAACCAGTAGCCCTGTAAAACAAAAACGCCTGAAGGTAGGCAATCCGATTAACATCATACTTGCATACAGTAGCCTGCAGAATGAATGCGAGACACAAAAGATAAATCATTGCGTGTGTATTTATGTTTCAAAATGGATTAAATTGTTTATCAATACAGCGTGTTTACAGGATTTCCTGGGGATTTCAAGACTTAATTAAGGCTTTTTACTGTTTTTTTTTAATATTCCTTAAAACATTTCTTTGTTTAATTTATTATTTGCTTAAGGTTCTGAAACAAATTTACCTATCAAATGGTTGATATCCAATTTTTATCTGAATATACACTCAAAAATATTCAAAAAGGTAAAAACTTCCATTCTTAGAACATACAATTGCTCGTTACTATTGCTCCACTTTATTAAACATGCATCACGCTCGCCAACCAGATCAGATGCTTACGATTGATAACTCCCACGTACTAGGATGACTTCCGTCACGCAATGTGACAGCAAAACACAGGTCAAAGCGGGAAAACCATTCTTTTCCGATTCGATTCGGACGTGAAGCAATCATTCCATTCAAGCGTAATCGTGAAAGCAAGTAATCAAACCGATGTACGCAATCATCTGCCCGCGATGACGCGGCACTGATAACCAGCGGCGAGGGAAAGCGCTTTTAATTGGCCGCTGGCACGAACTAGCGGTGACATTTTCCTTTTATTCTCCCCCGTACCCATCGCTCTCGAAAATGCGGTCAGGGTTGCGATAGAATGAAGACGTCGATTAAGCCGGCCAAGGACGGATCCTTGGCCCCGAATAGCACACTTTCTTACACTTTCTCACACACACACCTTTTCCTTGCTTTCCTTTTGCAGGCCACAGAGCTACGGCAGGGTACGGATCAATACAAGCGCTGGGAGGCGTTGCCCCAGCCGCTAGACTTTAAGGTGTACATATTCAACGTCACCAACCCGTACGAGGTGATGCAGGGCCGGCGCCCAAAGGTGGTCGAGGTGGGACCGTACGTTTACTTGTAAGTAGTACAAACCGAGCGTCCATTTTTTGGGGTCAAACCGAGCGTCCATTGTGCGATTTGCGTAACAAAACTGTAATATTTTGCAGCCAATACCGACAGAAGGATAATGTACGGTTTAGCAGGGATCGTTCGAAGGTCCATTTCAGCCAGCAGCAGATGTACGTGTTCGATGCAGAATCGTCCTATCCGCTGACGGAGAACGACGAACTGACGGTGTTGAATATGCACATGAACGTAAGTAGGGGAACGGGCAAGCTGTTTACTATACCGTCCTATTCCCTTGCAATGGAAAATTCCCACCGCTGAGAAAAGCATTCCAGAAGCGTTCTCTTTATAGGAACCGGCTTCCATATTGTACAGTTTTTATTTACACAAAATACTAACTTAAACCTCCACAAACATATTAAAACAAACTCACTGAACACACACAAAACACATCCTGACACCTGATACCTGAATTAATCCACAACAACCTGATACTAATCCTCAATCCTTGTTATCCCCTGCAAAAAACTCGTTACACTCGTACACTTTGTGAACTGCATGCGATCATACAGTGCGCATAAATGGCATAAATGGTATGCAAACACCTCAAATGCACCTTTTTCAAAACCCAACAAAATAATTGGACGAATTCGTACATGTTAAGCAGAAGTAAAAAGGATCTTTTACCAGTATTCGCTTCATTTCATGTTGCTATGTTTTGTTTTCATTTCGTACCATTTCTTTCGTTTAATTTCATTTACTTTTATTACTATTTTTTATTATCTATTCTAAGCTACTCTTTTCTACGTTTCTCTCGCTTTCATCCTCCTTGTTGTTCTCGTTCTTCTCCCCCCATTTTCCACCCTGTCCACTCTTCTGAACTCTGTGTCTTTCTTCTTGTTTTCAGAGCATTTTACAAATAATCGATAACCAAGCAAAGGAAACGATCACCAATTTTCGATCGGACGTGAATAATACACTCGAAAAAATTCCCGTCGTTAGAGTCATTAAACGGATCATCGAGCGCACCACGCCGATCCAAGTAAATGGTTTTCATTTATTCATTTCGTTACGATCCGCGCTGTCGCTGTGGCGCTCGCTTTAGCTTACGTGCATTTTTTTCCTTCCTTCTGCTCCTTCTTCGATGTGTTTCATTTCATACGCTGATCATACTACCTGCATCTCCACCAACACACCTATGTAATTGTCGCTCATACCGTATCATGATGAGATTTTGTTAGTCTTTAACCACTGGTTCGCTGGATTGTTGGCGTTGATCATCGTTCGTTCCGCATGTATTGTCATTAATATTGCGCGTGCATAAATTTAGCACCCACTGTAGCCGGGATTTGCGTTTGTTTGCAGGGTTGTTTTGCAGTTAGTTTAGGCTCACGGGATAGCACTGTAACACGTCCTTGAGACGGCGGTGTGCTATCCAGTTTGGCTCTTGGCAGTGGCAGTTTTTGGGGGGTCCTTTCGAGCTCAACTCGGTGCTGCTTCTGTGTAGTGTTTTGTGTGTATTTTGACCTTCCCATACTACCATTTGGCAAATGTTCGGCTGCTGTGTTTGTATTTTGGTTGTCTGTGTGCGTGTGTCTGTGTGGCTTCCTGATTTTTGTGTGCATAATCCATCAAAAAGCGGGATTCGGGTGGTGGAATCTAATCGGTGTTCGGTGGCTCTGGTGCTCCTTTCACCTACCCTTCCTTCCATCGGTATTTCTTGTAGCCAATCTACTAGTTTCCTTACCCACACCATCATCCTTTCCACGCTGCCTGTAAGCCTCATGCCCGCAAACTCATTCGCAAACTCATCCATCTCCGACGCCACGAACGCCGATCCGATCAGATTTCAAACACAAAACGCCACCGTGCACAAGACACGACGCGACAGAATGGACCATCACCATCACTACGAACATGCATGCAAGGGTAGTGTAGAAGGTTTTTTACAATCATTTTTCATCATTTTAAAACACAAACACAACGATGACGCTGTCTCACGTCCGCTCAGTGTCCACTGAAGCGCGGCGAGCGAACTTTAATCAATCTCTTAAAACAAACAAAAAGCCTCTCGAACGCTCCAATACGCTTCAGACGACTTGTTGGTGCGTTGCGCAGTGGGTTCAGCCGGAAACCTAGCATCACCGAACAAACGGTCGCATCGGCATCGTTCTTGAACTTGGGGGTTCGTCACTTGCAACTGCCCACCGGGCGAGCGTTGAAGTCTTTTGAGTGGTATTTTCAACACGACGCGTAGAATTTGCAAACGCGCCCCCTGTCGGTAACTTATAATCCTCACTTTCTAATCCCTCGTTTGACCTAGATTCGATTGCGTCTCGGTACGGACCTGCTCGTTTGCGCTCCTTTGCGTCGGGCACGCCGCGACACCTCAGGTTCGTCATGACATTCACCAGTGTACGAGTCAAATCGTTTGCCATATATCCTCACCCTCCTCAATCCACCAACAACACAACCGCACACCACTCCATTTCCTTCCCAGAAGGTCCGTTTTTGACTAACTCTTACTAACGAAAATTTAACGAAACTAATCAAGTTGATTAACTACTTTTTTGTCCATGTACTAACCTCCAAGTGACTAACACACTAAAACCGAACGTTTCGCAATACTATCCCCGTGTGTAAGATCACGTTCATCCGGCACGCATGACATGCCTCATGTGTCATCATCCACTCTCACCCATTCTCATTCGATTCGTTCGCTCGTGTACTCGTTTCTTTTCCTCCCGTTCATCTCATTTATTCGGTAATTTTGTTTTTATTCACTTCTTTGTCTCCTGCTCACCCATATTGACATGTCCGTTACGCGCGGGCACGGACAAATTGCATTGCATTCGATCCGGCCACTGCAACACGCCCACACTCGTACGTCCGTTGCAAAAAAAACATGATTTTGCTTGGTTCAAATTGCTCTACGAAATGTGTGCCAATACTTGCCGCCATCGCCGACACTTTCACCGTGTGCAGTCGATACTGCAAATTGCCGAAGATGAAACGTACGACAGCCTGCGGCTGATCAATGTCGAGCTAAACCGTATCTTTGGTCGGCCGGACACGATGTTCCTGCGGACGACGCCGAAACAGTTCCTGTTCGATGGTGTGCCGTTCTGCGTGAACGTGATCGGCATTGCGAAGGCAATCTGCAAGGAGATCGAGAAGCGCAACACCAAAACGATTCGCACCATGCCGGACGGGAGCTTGCGGTTTTCGTTCTTCAGCCATGTAGGTTGCGGCGACGGTTTGTGGAACAGTTTTGTGGATGATTAACACTTAAAATGGGATGTGTTTGTTTTGCAGAAAAACATGACGGACGATGGCATGTTCACGATCAACACGGGCATTAAGGATCCGTCCAGGACGCAAATGATTGAGCTGTGGAACGGCCGAACGACGCTCGACGTGTGGAACAATCGGAGCAGCGGGCTGTCCTCGTCCTGCAACAAGATACACGGAACGGACGGTTCGGGCTATCCACCGTTCCGAACCGGGGTGGAACGGATGACAATCTTTAGCACGGATATCTGCCGGTAAGGGTAGAAAATGTACAGCAAATTGCATACATTTAGGCGTTTTAGGAAAATATTTCGAACAAACGCCTAAATTTATGCAACTCTCATTCAAAAGTTCCTTTTTTAACATTTAAAATGTATTTCCTTGTTAAACTTACAGCACAGTAGACATAAAACTGACCGGCTCGTCTTCGTACGAGGGCATCCCAGCGCTACGGTACGAGATTGACAATAACTTCCTGCACGAAATAGGACCCGAGTACGGTAACGACTGTTACTGCGTCAACAAGATCCCGAAGTCGATCGTTAAAAGCAACGGCTGCCTGTACAAGGGTGCACTGGACCTGTCCAACTGTTTCGGTGAGTCGAGTTTGTCGCCTTCTTACAACCGGTAGAACATGTTTTATCTTTTGAAAAAGGGGAAACGGCTGCTGTTAAATATGATTATTGCAGTGCAATCTGGTTAATTTTCCACTCGATCGCTCGTGTTAAGTGTTGTTTCGTTTTACGCTTGATTGTTCGATACAAAAAAGGGAACGCTTTCGCAGCCAGAACGCCATTCATGCCATTATTGCGCCACTCAACGCATCAGGCGTTGGAAGATGAAATATAGTTATTGACTTAATTGAGGCGGCTATCAGCACTATCTCGTGCGCCCCATTGATGCGTTGTAAACAATCAAAGACTTAAAACCTGCTCAAATCAAATCGGCTTTCCTTATCCACCGGTGTGTAGTACAACTACGTCAGATCTCAATCACGCAAAGCATCGAACACGATAACAAACTAATTTACAGCAGCTTCCCTAGTGCCTGCCAATCCCTCTGATCGGTGGGTGTGAGAACACTTTGCACACGTTCACTGCCCCTACGGTTCTAACGGCTCGTGCGTGGTGCCATTTAAAGTTATGCGTACCTGAAAAACCTGCGGAACAGGTTAAATAAGTTTCGCACTGCTACTGCTATTTTTACACATGAAAGGGTGTTTCCAGTTTTTTTTTCTAGATGTATTCTCAATGTATTTGTGTGATAAAAACAGGCTTAGTCACGTACCTTCCCCCATGAGATGGGGATGTTTTATGAGGCTCTAACTTTTGCAAACAATCAGTCAATATAGATAACGCAACCGGCTGAGTATGCCGATAACGTTTGCCACCATTATGTTCGTTTTTTGTTCTGCAACAAATTATGTCGTATCGCGATCGCGTTACATCGATCGTAAGATCACCGATAGCAGCGCCTTCAACGGGTCGGACTGATTGAACTTTGGCTTTACGATACTTTTCCCACACATGCGCCTTTATAATGCGCCATTCAAACGCGCACCGGGCACACCGCTATGACCGATCGTTTGGCCGATTGTTTGTCTGGCTCAAGGTGTGTAAACATTTGCTCAGCAGGGGAAAGAACTCTCGTAAAACCTCACCAAATGTCAAACTGGTGACGGTGGAGCTGTGATTCAAGAATAATTCTTCGGTTTATCAATGCCTGCACATGATCGTATGCCACCGAATGCCACTGCCCAACCATTTGAGGTAATGATTTACGATCTTAAGGCGGCATCCATAAATTACGTAAAATAAAAAAATATAATTTAGCGTTCCTCGCTCAAAAAACTGTGCGTTTTACGCTCTTTTTCAACTATTTGAGCACTAAAATAAAGCTCATGTATAAATTACGAAACTGTTAGGCTCCATGCCTCTTTTAACTCTCTCGATTCCATTTTGGTTTGATAATTTGGGAAATTGTACATATTAAAATGGAGAAAAAATAGAATTTGCCTCACGTAAATGAAACATACGTCGCCTGGATTGTATTATGTACAAATATTAATGCATTGAAAAAAATTTGTTTTTTTTCGTTTTTATTTATTAGTTATGCACTGTAATTTACGTTCCACAGCACCATAGTTAATTTAAAAATATACACATAACTACACTTGATCAAGGAAGCAACGAATCGACGATTGTTGAAACTTTTTCCAGGCTTAAAGAATGATGGCTGTTAGCATGATTTTCCATGAAGTTTTTTTTTGCATAAATTCACCTCCATCCTAAATTAAATTCATGGAACATATTGTTTTGTATTATGCCAAAAGGGCCTGAACCCGTCTACGCCCTCTCTCCTGTACGCGTTACGTAATATATGGACAGCCACCCATAAGAAGATTAAAATCTTCTGCTCTAACGTCATCAAACCAACATTTGGTCCCTATTTATGGGGAATTTCCTGTCGCATCATGTACGAAACCAGCGATGAGTGATCTTCTACCGAGCCGGCAGGTGTCAACTTATGCAAATCAACCCCCTTCGCCCAAAAGCATAAAGAACGGAACTGGTACGAATTGTTGTCTGCTGCGTAGCCTGTAATCAAAAACCCATCTCCTTTTTTGGCGTGATTCATTCGTGGGATTTATTTCTTTGCTGCAAGTGATCTTTTTTTTTTTTCTTCCGCTAAATGTCACAAACTGGTTTGATTGTATAGAAAGCAACAAATAAAAACGAGCGGAGATTTATTTATCTTTTTAAAAGGTGCTACCGAACAGACGCATTTAGAGTCTACTTTGGGACGATCGTTTTAAACGCCGCGTTTTCGTTTAACCGGCCTGAAACCAGCGATTAAAGTCACTAAACCTTGCAGTGGTCACGACCGGTGGCAGTGTGGTGGTGGCGGTGGACAGCGTTGACGAGCTTTCGGTGGCAGTGCTTTCGGTTGCCCGCAGCCGAGAAGCGAACGGTTTGAACGTGTACACCGGCGCGGCGGTGCTGACGGCGGGACGGCGGCCGAAGTTGTTCAGATAGAACTCGTACAGGCTTGTGGTTGAAGGGGACGCCGTCGTCGAGACGGTGGATGGGCGGCTTGTTTTTACTGTCTGGCGTTGGGTAGACCTTACCTTGGTGGTGGTGGTGGTTGTGATGGTGGTCGTGCGAGGTACCGTACTCCAGCGCGGCAACTTTGTCGTACTTGTCCGTGACCTTGTCGTGCGCGATCGCGTGGTGGTTGGCATTGTCGTGATCGCTGCCGTTGTCGTCGTCGTCGTATCGTCGGGATCTTCGAAGCAACCGTCAATGTACCGGTCCGCTCGTCCCTTGCAGTACGGCCGGTACACGGCCCAAGCGTTAAACCCATCGCCCGACAGCCGCGTGTGCTCCTCGTAGATCGTCTTCATGCACTCCACGTCATCCGTCAGATCGTTATCCTCCAGATCGGCACAGGACAGCCCGCAGACCCAGCCCTTCCCGGGGGGCGAGCACCAGTAGATGTCGCTGATCTGAAACAGCCCTTGATCATCACTGCCGTCCGCGTTCAGCCGCCCGATCGCCGACACATTGTAGCTCGACTCCCGGTGCGCGATGCAAACCCACGTGGCGATCTGGTCGTACGGCAGCCCGTGCCGATAGTACAGCTCCCGTGCCAGCTCACACCGCTCGTACACCTTGCCGCGGGGGAAATTCTTCGGCGGCGCGATCGGGCGCCTCGTGGTCGGTGGTGTGGGAACGATCGCATTTTCACCCTCCTCGAAGCACCCATCGATCATGGTGTCGCTTTTCCCCCGGCAGTACGGTTGATACACCGCCCAGGCGTTGTAACCATCGCCGGAAATGCGCGCATGCTCCTCGAAGATGAACTGCATGCAGCCAAGATCGTCGCTAAGGTCGGCGTCCCGCAGCTGGGCGCAGCTGATGCCGCAAACCCAACCGCGACCGGGCGGCGAGCACCAGTACTCGTCGCTCAGCTGAAACATACCGTGGTACTGTACACCGTTCGGGCCGTACCCGAGCGCGGAACTGTTGAAGTTTGATTGATACTTGGCGATGCACACCCAGATTGCGGTTTGCTCCAGGGAAAGACCCTGTCGGTGAAGCTCTTGGGCTAGTTCGCAGCGTTCAAACACTTTGCCAGGGGACGTGCGTGTCTGGGGCACTCTCGTTGGTGCTGTGATGGCAGGTCGTGGGACCGTCACTGGATGGGCAACCTCTTCTCCAAAGCAACCACGAACGAACGTATCCACCGCATCACGCTGACAGTAGGGCTTGTACACTGACCAGGCGTTAAACCCATCCCCAGACAGTCTCTGATGCTCTTCGTAGATCGTCTTTACGCATTGCACATCGTCACTGATGTCAGAATCCTTCAACGCATCGCAACTCACTCCACAAGCCCACCCATTGCCCGGTGGAGAGCACCAATAGATATCACTAATCTGGAACAGCCCATGATCACCACTACCATCCGCATTGAGACGTCCCTCAGCTGACGTATTGAACCGACTCTCGTGGTACGCAATGCACACCCAGGTAGCGACCTGCTCCTTCGGCAGGTGGAACTTGTGCAGCAAATCATTCGCCAGCTCACAGCGATCGTACACCTTGCCAACCTCCGCCAAACTCTTCTTCGGGACGGTCGGAATGGTCGTTGGAGCAACAATGCCGGGCCGTGGTTTATTCTGCGTCGTTGGATGCGTTTCCCCTTCGAAGCAGTTGTGCACGAAGCTTGCTTCCCGTCCCTCGCAGTACGGTCGGTACACCGTCCAGGCATGAAATCCATTGCCCGAAATGCGCTGATGCTCGTCGTAGATCGTCTTGATGCACCGCACATCATCAGCAATGTCATCGTCTCTCATAGCGGCACAAGTAACGCGACACGCTTTGCCCGGCCGACGGTCATCCTGCGAGCACCAGTAGATGTCACTGATCTGAAACAGCCCATGATCGCCACTTCCGTCCGCATTGAGACGCCCCTCTGCCGATGTATTGAACCGACTCTCGTGGTACGCAATGCACACCCAGGTTGCGATCTGCTCCATCGGCATTCGATGTCGATCGCGTAGCTCCATCGCCAGCTCGCACCGTTCGTACACCTTCCCGACCGTCGCCTGCACAAGGTTCGCCTTTTTTGCCTTCGCACGCTTGCGCTTAAAGTACTCCTGCACCCGCACGACCTCCTCATCGAGACAGTCCTCGAACGGGATCTTCCGAACCCCACGGCATGCCGTCGCGTGGATCGGCCACGCAGCGAAACCATCGCCCAGCTCCCGCACGTAAGCCGCATGGACCTTCAGCATACACTCAATGTCATCGTCCAGCTCGTCATCGAGCAGCAGGCTGCACGTCGCCAGCCCACAGATCGAACCGTACCGGGCGCAAGCGTACCGGTCGATGAGCTGGAACAGCCCGTAATAGCCACTGCCGCCGTAATGTTTGAACCGCGCGTTCACGGCCGACCCGTTGTACGACGCGCCCTGCTCGGCAATGCACAGCCAATCGGCGATCTGCTCTTCCGGGACGTGCTTGAGCGCTAGCTCGCAGGCCACTTCACAGCGCGTCCAGTGGCGCACGCTGCCCGCCGCGATGCTCACGATCACGCTCAGCACGACGATCAGGACGTGCGGCATCATATCCTAGCTACCAAGGGGGTGGCCGTTACTTTATGCACAGCATCACAAACACAGACACACGCGCACACAC
Source organism: Anopheles bwambae (assembly GCA_007018985.1). Classification (NCBI taxonomy): domain Eukaryota; kingdom Metazoa; phylum Arthropoda; class Insecta; order Diptera; family Culicidae; genus Anopheles; species Anopheles bwambae. The sequence continues at coordinate 95,645 of SIXB01000117.1, forward strand.
CAGACAGACACTCCGGAGACGCAGTCAATCGCGGTTAGTTGCGCAGCATAAACTAACTCTCGCTGCGGCAGCGAACGCGCCGGGAAGCTTGCGCATCGGCTGTTTTTGCTGAGCGCATCTGCCGCTCTCGTGCTCGTTGCCTGATCGCTCGATGCTCACGGAGAGCCGACACTTTAGGACGGCGCTTTACGCAAGGGACGGTGCCGAGCTGGGTGTCTCTTTCAACAAGTCACTGAGATGAAGATCGAGTCCGCATGACGCCTGTGAGCTTTCGATTAGAGCGCTATTTTTGGCAGCTTTGCACAGCATCGGAAGATCGTTCTGTCGTGAGTCGCGAATCTAACATATGATCGTTTGCTAGCGCCGTTCTCCTTCTCCGAAGGCAGTTCTTTAAATAGCAGTCACGACTTCTACCATTGACTCGTCGCGGTGTATTATGCTGAACCCTAACGGGTTTATAGGCGTCATTAGTAACACTTCGTTGTCGTGCGATCGTCGCGTCATCGATTAATAGGAGTTAATTAAGATGAGCCTAGCCGGGTTTCTGCTCTATTGATGGGAATCAGTTTGATCTCTGGTCTTGTTGCGGATGGATAAGGTGGAACTACACTCATATCAAACGGGTGATCTTATCGGACAGGCGAATGGTCGAATAGTACACGCGCCGGCTCTCGTAAAGCTCGGACGTGGTTCGATTCCTATAAGAAGCGTACTCTCGAAGGGGAAGGATTTATGGGAAAATATTAATCCTAAAGTTAGCCAACACATTGAGGTCAACAAGTGATTACGAAGATGTCATTTATGGTCATATAAAAATAAGAAGAAGAAGAATAAGAAGGAAACGCATAAAACCTTCGCTTTCGCCATCATCAGTTCCTACTTCCTCAATATTGCGCCTGTAAGATTGATGTCTCGTAAGCCAAATCGTTTCGTTTCGTTTGCGCGCCTACCCTTTGGAATCAATGCAAATGGCGTCACATGTTGTCTTCTCCCCCGTCCCTGTCCCCAGTCTCTCCGTCTCGATAACGGCTGACTTTGACTGACTCAATCAATAGGCATATAAAACCGTGAGTGATTAATTGACTGTTAATTTTTTACGACTTTTGCTTTCGTTCCTGCTAGATGCACCGGTCGTTCTAACGCTTCCCCATATGCTGGGTGTTGCCGAGGAGTACACCGCACTGATTGACGGTATGGACCCTGAGCCGGAGCGGCATCAGATCTTCGTAGACGTAGAACCGGTAAGTAGAACCTAGGCGTGTGTGTGTCTCTAACAAACAACTAAACCCATCTGTTGCCATACTTTACGGCTTAACGTTTTCTTTTGTATCTTTTTGCCATTTATTCAGTACACCGGGACACCGCTGAACGGTGGCAAAAGGGTGCAGTTCAACATGTTCCTGCGGCGGATCGATGCGATCAAGCTGACCGACCGGTTGCAGCCAACCCTGTTTCCGGTGATCTGGATCGACGAAGGTATCGCGCTGAACGAGGACATGGTGAAGCTGATCGACGACAGTCTGATGAAGGTGCTCAGCCTGCTGGACGTGGTGCAGTGGGTGCTGATCGGAGTGGGGCTACTGCTGGCCGTCCTAATGCCAACGGTGTACTTCGTGAAACGGTGCCGGGGCGAGGGTAGCCGAACGGTTAGCCCGGCCGTTACGGCCACCACGAGTGCAGCCAGCCTTTCGACGGTGGCGGGCGTTACGGGTGATCGAACCAAATGACGCACGTCGCTTACTATGCTAAGTCTAGACTGATGAATCTAGAAGCGGCAGCCGCAGTTTTGGTAGCGGTGCCGCGGTCGGCAGCGATCAACATATTAAAAAACAAAAGGTGCCAATGAGATAGGTGTTAGGTGCACCTGTGCGTATGTGTGTGTATGAATGTATGTATGTAGAAACGCATCCCTAGGATCTACGAGAATGCGACGAATGCGTGTGGCATGAATGTTTGAGCAAGGGATTTTGGTACGAGCAAAAAATCATGCGCTTCCTGGCCTAACGACCGCTGACAAAACTCAAGAGCCTGAAACTCCGATGCCGTTTAGTAATCGTACGGGATTTCTGGTTCGTGGGTCTTGTGGGTTGGTCGTTTTTAAGGTAACGATCGAGTTTTACAAATAGCTACCAAACCGACCGATTGTACTTGCTTTCTTCTATATTTCGTTTCTGTTGTTCTTGTAATGAATGTGATTTATCGTAAGAACGTTATAGTAAGCAGGAAATAAAAAGTAAAACCATATTTTTCAATAAAAATGCAAAAAACCTAACAAGATGTGTTGTCTTTCATTAAATGCCTATATTATTTTACTAGCCAAGTTCACCAAGATGTCTGTCAAGATCAGCGAGGCTTGTATTTCACACTTTGTGTGGTTCTGAAGTCTTCTCGATTGGATCAGTTTGTGGAGCCAATAACAGTCGTCGTCATCGTAGCTTACATCGTTGCCCTAAGTTACGATTCGTTCAAAAATAGTACAACTGCTCTAGCAGCTTGTAGATGTTCACATCACATCCCAGAAATGTCCTATCACAGTCTGAATGTCCACAAGTCAGATAGATACTAAGGGTTTGTTACATTTATTAGGACCCATTATCTAGCTGATGTGCACACATTGTAACATCTTACATTTCCTTCCCATAATGGCATTGTCGTCAAAGTTGATGATATCGTGACCATACCAGGCTTGTGCGTAACATCTTCTAGGGCGGTATGACAAGATTCGAAAGATTCCTTGTATCATCTTACATTGAGCTTCAGTTAGACACATTGGTCGAAAGTCTCAACATTACTTCCTTGTAGTGATGGGAAAAATGAAGTCCCAATTCCGGCTAACTCTGAAATTTTCTGAATTGAACTCGGCTTCGGAACTGGTTCCAGATTCGGCTCCGGAAACGGAATGGGTTTCGGCATCACCATAAGAAAAGGCGTTTGGGTCCAATGATCCTACGTATTGATACGCCGCAAAGAATCCAAATTTACTTGTAAATGATGAATTCTCATGGAGATTCGGACTGATTTCACTTTTGAAATTCTTTATTACAATTCAAGAACTGATTCTGATTCCAAATTCAAGTTTTGGAGTTAATTCTGAATCAATTTTTCGGGAAAAAATGCGATTCCTTGGTCGATTCTGATTCCAAATTCAATTCTTATTCCGGAGACAGTTATGTTTCCAGAGCCGGAATCGGCTCTAATGTTAGCTCCGGAATCGGTTCCAGAATCGGCTTCGAAATTGGCACCAAAATCGGCTCCAGAATCGGAAACGGGTAGGTCCGATTCCGAGCTCCCACCACTACTTTCTTGGTGATCTGCTTCTCGGAAATGCAAGCATGCAATAAAAAGGTTATTCATATTTCGGTTTGGATCGGTGGAATCGTCAAACGATTTGAAGTCAACTACGCCGATCGTTCAATCGCTCGTTATTTGTAAGATCTTAGTTATAAAAATTAAATCATTTTTGTGACAAGAAATATAAAAGTTTATTTTAGAAGCAAAACATTTAGACATTAACATTCTTGTTGATCGAGCGAAACGAACAAATAACAATAGTAACGGAATTAACGAGGTCTATTTGAATTCATCTTCAAACGTCTGACGCTTGATGAACGTGCGCGCATCAGACGTTAGGTTGACAATAGGTGTTTCGATTTTTTCTCAATAAAAATTCAATGTTGATTGTCTAAACACCAGAAATAATTTTATGGACGAACTGAAAGCAACAAATTGAAATAATTTATCTATTTACGTAAAAATAATCCTTTTTCTTCAAGATCGCACTCGAAACGTCAAAAACGTCAAACGCCTGGCGTCTGTGTGAGCGATGCGTCAAAACGGGTCCGCATGAGCCGACCCGGCCCAGTCTGCCACGGACGGTGGTGGTCCATGAAAAAACGCCTAATCGTGTGTGCGTGTGTGACGATTTCGATTTGCCAGGAACCCTATTCCGCCTTCGTTTCGGTTTTTAATTTAGTTTCGCGAGCGTTTTTCACTTAAAAAATGCTGCCCCCGGCATAGCAATGGTGAGTGGTGTCCCGTAGCCGTGCGGGTGTGTCGGGACAAGGGCTGTGACGAAGCACAATTAAGCCCGTGCTCTCTGCTGCCTGTGTTGCGGGAGTTCCGGGATGTGATTTTTCTGGCGTGGCGGCGATAAAGAAACTCGAGTCGAGTTTCTTTCCTTCCTGCGGGGCCGTATGTGTGTGTGTGTGGGTTTACCGTGGTGACGGTGGTTGGGTGCGTACGAGCAAAAATGTCTACTCGGATCCTTGAGATCCGTGTTTGGCCGAAGGCAATATGTGTGCGAAAGAATACTGCTGTGGTCGGGTACGGGAAGCCGATGGAAGGCTTGCTGCCCTGGGGTGAGGGGTAGCGTCTCTCAAGTGGCTTCCCGTCCGGCGTCTTCGTCCTCGTCGTCTACCGTGCGGGTGCATCGAAAGCGATGACGAGGGTCTACCTTTCTGTGTGTGTGTGTGTTTATCAGGCCTGTGTAGAGCTGTACGATATGGAACGGGGAAGGTTTCATAATTCTGAGTCCTAAAGTGAAGTTCGTTTTATACGTGCAGGTGCGAGCAGTTTTATTTGAGAAAATTCAGGTGGCAGTGGCCGAGAAAGGAAGTAGCGCCGCCGCCCTTCGCCCCCAGCGTACATCGTCATCGTGTGCTGGTGTCATCGAACTTCCGATGGCTCCCTGTGTGTGAAGCCGTGGTGCAGCCCGTTTTTCCTCACAGCAACCGGTTCGCGTTGCGTTTCCACCCCACACACGGGCTGTCGGTCTGTGGTTGCCATGCAAAAAGTGCTTGGAATGGAATCGGTGTTGGTTCCGTTTAGTGAAAATATGTGCATAATGGTTCTCCCCTTTTTTAAGAGGAGATATAAATTAGGGTTGTGTGAATAAGTAGAAAAAGAAAATCATCACAAAGAAAGTGGTGGTGGTGCATTTTAGCTTGCTGTACTCCACAGAATGCTAAGGCAAGCATCTATCCTGTGTGGGTACGCGGTGCGAGTGACGCTATGGAAATGTGTATGTCGTGTGTGTTAGTGTGTGTGTGTGTGAAGAGAAAATTATTTCTTCTCCTTATCGTGTGAAGTGCTTCTTCTACATGTCCCGTTCTCTCTTTCTGCAACGCCTCCACCTCAACGCTGTGGTGCATCGTCATTCAGCTTGGGAGGAAAGGGGTAGGGCGGGTTTTACGCAGGCGATCGTCGTTACGCGAAGGAAGAGAATCGATTGATTTCCGCACACGGCGGAGGAAGCCCGTTCGCGTTGGCTTGCGCTCGATATCAGGCAACCAGGAGGACACTGGCGAAAGGAACGCGGTCTTTAGATTGGCATTGAAAATCGTTCGCTTGTTTGAACGAAGCAAACGTCAGCGAGCCGTTTTAACGAAACGCTTTAACGAAACGCAGTTCGGGTCGAGCGAAAAACGGCCGGCGAAAAGGGTTCGACGCTTGTGTCGGTGCGATGAAAAGTTACTGGAAGCGGAATTTTATGTCTGTTTTTGAACAATCTATTAAAAAAAGGATTTTAATTTTTTTTTGTTGACAATAATTTCTTCTTATTCTCTTTGGCGTAACGTCCTACGCGCACATGTCTATACAGGCTTTCGAAACTTAATTCATTACCATACATCAGGATAGTCAATCCTTGCTTTTGGAAGACGGTCTATTCTAGGCTGGAACCCATAACGAGCATGTTATTGAGTCGTTCGAGTTGAAGACTATAACACGGGACTGCCCCTTGCAATAACTCTTATTTATTAATTGCAAAACTTTTGTTAGGAGATGTTAAATATACAATTTGTTGAGCAATGAAGTAATTATGATACGTTTAAACTAATGATTGGAATGAGACAGGTTTTGTTATTATTATTTACGAGCTCAGATTATTGTACTGTTCGATGGTTATTCGCCTTCAATGAAAGTAATGTAGTTATTTTTTGTTTACCTGAAATGATATGATTCGTAGAAGAGAACGTAAATCTTTTCTTTATTAAATTCCAGTATGGGTAATGGATTTGTTTCTATTGATTGGCTGAGTTTGTATTGTTGATAAAAAAAGCTCCGTTATATGAGAAGTAATTTCGTTCATTGATTCATTGTTTTTAATTGTTATGTAATGCTTCAGCGCTGTTAAATTGAGCTCAAGTCAATATTTGTTATTAAAATGTCAAGCAATAGTTCTTCTGGTTGGCCGCATTCAGTACGCATTATAAATGCAAATGTTATGTTTTTACTGCGTTAATATGTTTAAAAATGTGACGTTCATTAACGCTGGGAATATTATGCTGTTTTTGTGAATTAGCTCTATAGTGTGTTCAATAGTTATCGAGTGTATTATTTATCACACTATATCATTCTCTACCCTTCAGGCCATCGCACGAAAAGAGTGAAACCAAACAAAAACAAATCAACCCCCAGCTCCGCAGAGGAGGCAGAAAAACCCTGCACATGCCCCCTGTTCAAGCAGTGCGCGCGTGTGTGTTACGTCAAACGGTTGGTGCCGCGGGCGAAGGAAGATGAATGTGTTGTCGGTGGCGGAACGAAGAAGAACGCATCGGGTGTTTATTTTCCGTTCCCTGCCGTGCGGCGTGACTGTCGCTGCCCGTGACTCCGTGTGTGGTGTGGTAGAACATTTGCCCCAGCAGTTCGGTCGCATCCGCAGCACCTTTCCGTCGGTGCGCCGAAAGCAGCGTGCCCTGCCGTTGTCCGACCAGCACAAAAGAGCGCGCAATTGAACGAACGAGCGAAATCGAAAACCCCAGCAGCAGCAGCAGCGACCCGCGCCTGTGTGTTTGTGTGTATATTTGTGAGTGAGCGTGTGCGTGTGTGCACGCGCGTTCGTGCTTAACGAAACCTTCGCGAAGTGTCAGAGCGGTGCGCCGCCGTGGTCGCTTGACGAAAACGTCAAACCCATATTCATCCATCTTTACTTAACGAAGTTGTGCAGTTGCGTCCGACTAAAAATGGGCAGTGGGTTCGCGACGGAAGAAAATGGCGTCTGCCAACTTTTTGGAGGAAGCTCTTAAATCAGACGTCGACGAGTCCGCGGTGAATGCGATTGTCGGTACGCTGGAAAACCAGCTGGACGTGAACACGAACCAACCGCCAGCGGCAGGAGTGCAACAAGTCGACGGTGGGAAACGCACCGAAGCGACGGCCGTCCTGTCTAATGGGGGCACGGCGACTGGTGCCAGCAGCAATCGCAGTAGCAGTGCTTCACCACCAACAGCAGCAGCAGCAGCAGTGTCGAAGAAGCACGTCGTCGTCGGCGGCGGCGGTGGCCTCATTACGAATGGTGAAATAGTGTCGAATAATAGTGCGAACCACGGTGGCAGTGCTATCATTAACAACAATACGATTACGACCAACAACAACAACCTTGGCAAGACGTTCGTGGTGAACGCGAGTGTGCACAGCTCGATAACGTCCTCGACGACGGGCACAGTGATCGGCGGTGGTGGTGGTAGTGGTGGTGTCAAAACGGTTGTTGGCGGCAGCGCTAATAACCATAATAGCGTTGGTAGTGTGAGTGTATCGTTATCGAACAGCAATAATAATAATAATAGTGGTGGTGCTCAGCAGCAACAGCACCAGCAGCAGCAGCAGCAGCATCAGCTGCACCGTAACGCGCACCCAGCAACGGTGGTTGCCACGGGGGGTACAGCCGGCGGCGGAGGCGGCGGAACCGTCAACATCATCAGCCAGCAGATCGTGGTGCCTGCGCGCAGCGGTAGCGGCACTACCGTCGTTGGCGGCCAGCAGCACCACCAGCATCCTCCTCCGCCGTTCAACGTCCCGCCGCAGCAGCCGACGAACGTCAGCAGCAGCGGGAACATCGTACTGAGCAGCAACGCGCACCACCACCACATCGTAACGTCGTCGAATATGCCAAAGAATGAACCAGTGAAGCTGGTTTATCCTGCCGGCGGTCCACAGGCGGTGCTCAACATGAACAACAACCGGGTCACGCTGACCCCGTCCTCGCTGCCGAACGGGGGCACGCTCACCATGTCCCAGCAGCCGCAGCTGATCCAGACGAGCGTTGGCGGCGCGAAAACGCTGACCGGCGCCACGATCCAGCAGCACCAGCAGCAGCAGCAGCAGGCGACGGTCGTGAACCAGGCCGGCCAGCAGCAGCAGCAGCAACAGGGGCAGCAACCGGGCCAGCAGACGATCATCATCAAGAACGCGTCCGGCGGCAACACGGTCATGAATGCCGGGGCGCCCGGCATCGTGACGGTTTCGAAACCGATGAACAATCAGGTAGAGGAAGAATGGGCCACAGGAGGCAGTGATTTCTTTTATTATGGTTTTTTTTCTTCTGCTGCGTGGGTGTGTGCTTTAACATTCGAACTCTTTTTTTATTTGCCTCTCGCAAGAGTTAAAAAAACGCGTCGTGTTGTTGCGCCCTTTTTCTGTGAGCTGTTGTCGTGAAGATCTGAATTCTGTCCTTTTTGTTATTACTAACAAACAACACACATACACACATACACACACGCGATGCTGTTTTTGCGCGCTGTTTTCTAACTCATTCTAATGTGTGTGACTTACCTTCGTCGTGATTCGTCGGGATTTTATGTGTAATTAATTCGTTTGCCGGCTCAATCCGTGCTCCCGGCTTTGGACCGGCTTTTTTCCCACCGGCTGTGTGACTAAGCCAATGCCTTTCACCTGTCAGGTCGCTAGTTGGGGTGGGTTTATTGAGAGTAAAATCCCATCTAGTAGGGGGGGTGAAATTGGACTGCCGGTGTCAGTGACAGACGACCAATTGGAAAGGATGTAAACATTACTACCACATTGGCACACACAGGTTTTGCAATGAGAGAGCAGGCGCGCGCCTACCACTACATCGGCACTGGATATGATGATGGCTCCTGGTGCAGTGATCGGAAATTCCGACACAATCTAATATATAGAGGCGGATAGGTGCGACAGGATACGCGTGTACAACTTTCTTCGGTAGGTGGGTGCGTGCGTGAGATGATCGGAGAAAGTCCGCAAAACGACACATGCACGCGTATGCGGGATTGCGTGGAATGGTTTCAAAATTGGTTTGGGTGGAAGGTAAAACGTGCTACTTATCCAAGGCATGCTGCGATTGTAGGGACTTTATTTTATGTTGTGAAGATTTGTAATTATGAGCTGAATAATTGACAGTATTTTTTATTAACTAGAATTTTAT